>JAHXHD010000770.1:0-52261 GCA_019857685.1 Papiliotrema terrestris
GATCACCGCCGAACCCGCCGCCTCCACCACCTCGCCCACCGAATCCACCACCTCCACTTCGTCCGCCGAACCCTCCTCCGCTCCTCGATCCTCCTCCGAACCTCCTGTTACCTCCTCCTCCTCCTCCTCGGCTGTTCAAGCCCAGCTTCGCCAGGAAGCCAGGCGAGAGGTAGGGCGCTTGAGGCAGACCAGCCGCCTCGGTCGCCCACTGCTGCAGGCCCTGGTAGATGTCCTGTGTGCTGTTGCGCAGCAGGGTCGATTTGCCGAAGTAGTATCCGATCATCGAGGTGTAGACCTCCTCGATGGCTGCCGGGTCGAGCGAGGGCAGGAGCTGGTGCACCTTCTCGTCGATCAAGTCCATCTTCTCGATGAAGTCCTCTCGGCCCTGCTCCTGCGCCAGGCCTTTGATCACCTCGCTCTGCTTCGCCACGGTCACCTGCTGGATCGGCACGTCCTGCAGCTCCCGCACGAATCCAGACTCCCACGGCATGAGCACCAGGTCGCCTCGGCCGCCCTGTCGTCCTCCTCGTCCCGTCCGGCCCACCCGGTGAATGTACTGATCGCTCGAGGACGGCACGCCGACCTGAATGACCCGTGTGACGTTGGGGTAGTCGACTCCTCGCGCAGACACGTCGGAGGTGATCAACACGGATGGACTCGTGTCGGCCCTGAATCGCGCTGAAGCACGCGATCGCTGGTTCTGGTCGAGTCGGGAGTGGATCTCGTGCACGTTTGTCCGCTTCGGCAGGGAGGCCATCAGCTCTCGAACGAGCGTGGCGTATAGCATCGTGAGTTTCGTGGTCGGCAGGAAAAGGATAATCTTCGAATTGGGGTTGACGAGCTGGTCGTGCGCAATCAGCCGGAGGATGTGGGGGATCTGGTCCTTGGCGGACGGGAGGGAGGTGACGTATTGTGGGACGTGGAGGTGGACGTTCGACTCGTTCTCGGGAACACAGTCGATGAATTGGTGGTTAGGCTTGAGCGATTTTCGCGCAATGGCCCGGATGTCCTTTGAGACCGTCGCGGAGAACAAGAAAGTCTGTCGCTCCTTCGGCAGGTGGTCGATGATGAAGTTGAGGTCGTTGGAGAAACCCATCTCGAGCAGCGTGTCCGCCTCATCCAGGATCAACATGTCCGCGCGCCTCATCGCATCGGCAACGTCCGGCTCGCTGAGCAAATCGCGCAGTCGTCCAGGCGTAGCCACAACGATATCCTTCCTCCCTCGCCTCCAGTCTCGGAGCTGCAGACCCCGCGACATTCCACCGACGAACAATCGGACCTGCATCTCCTTGTGCCACGTGCACACCTTGAGCGCCTCGTTGGCGATCTGCGTGGCGAGCTCTCGGGTCGGGGAGATGATCAGCGCGCCGACGTTGGATCGGGCGATGCTGCGCAGGTTTTGGCCCTGGACGGATCGGTCCGGGATCTGGCCGTCCACGTCCGGCGTTCGCTTCAGCTCATTGAGCTTGTTGATCCGCGCGTCAATCGCGGGGACGAGGAAAGCCTACGCATGAGCTATTTGCCATCCGCATTTTCGGTGAGCCACAACTCACGATGGTCTTTCCCGTTCCCGTCTTCGCCTTGACCAACAAATCCTCCCGTCCGCGCTTGACACCCTCGGCATTCTCAACCGCATCCGGGTTATCGATCAGCTCGCCCTCCGACTCGCTCTGCAGCGCCACCGACGACAACTTTCCGCCGGCCAGGTACGGCATAAGCTTGAGCACCCGTCGCTGCACCTCGGACATTGAGCTGAGCGTGAACGGCTTGAACGTCAACGCCTTGAGCGTGTCGTGGTTCACGTATCCTCGGAGCGTGTCGAACGGGACGATCTGCACCTCCTTCGAGCCGTCGGCCTCGGCGGCGGGAGAAGACGATTCGGGCTCATCATACACCTCGGTCTCTTTCAGTCGTGGGGCCGGGGAGTAGAATCGGTGGCTGAGGGTGAGGGCTGGGGTGAGCTTGAGCACAAGCAGTGAAGTGGAGGTGGACTTACCAGGTCGGACAGAGAGGGGAGCAGCAGCTGTTCGTAGCGATCGAGCCGCAATGACGGATCTGCGCGACAGGAGCTGCGCGATCGATCCCGTCGACCTCGATAATGATTGACGAGGTATCATGGTTGGATGGATGCTAACAAGTGAGATGTATCACCTCGGCCAACTTTTCTGATGCAATAGGTCTGGTTGCCGTAGCCAGGTCCGATCCTCGCCGCTCGCGACTTCAGAAATCTTCTCAATAACACGGGTGGCCCCGGTGGGAATCACGTAAGGCGGGATCAAATGTATCACTGCAGTCCACTCCGACCGGTCCGCGGAGGATACATCGTCTTTAGCCGCAGGGAGCGGCGCTCTCCGATCATGGACGTATACCCGCCGGGCGGCCCACCGGCCCGGTCGTGCCCGGGTCGCCCAGCAACACCGGCGAGCCGGCAGCGTTCGCCTTCAGAACAACTTTGGGATCATACAAAAGGGCCCAACAGTCAACCCTGCTCCCGGCCGCACTCCCCTGGAATCGCACGTATCTTGTTCCTCAATCACCTCATCACTACAACTTGATCTACACGCCATGTCTTCCAGCTCCAAGCCCATCGCTGTCGGCCTTATGGGCACTGTGAGTTCAGCTTCGACGCGACCGCGTGGTCAAAGCTAACGTCCAGGGTGAATACACCACCGGTATCACGCCCTCAGGCCAGTCCAAGTCAGACAAGAAGGTGAGACAAGGCAGTTTCTCGGCATGCAGTGGCTGATCTTGCAGATCGGTGTCGTGGGTGTGACCATGTTCGACCTGCGTCGACGAGGCAAGGTTTCCGAGTGAGCTGGCTCCGTGTAGGTGTCCGTGCAAGCTGACGCGCAGCATCGTCATGGCTGGTACCAACGGGGGCAAGGTTAGCTGAAACGAGCCGCAGGCTAGGGAGAAGCTGATGTCCAGTTCCCCGAGATTCAGACGCACTTCCAGAAGAACATTGGCGACGTGTACAAGGGCCTCGACCTGTCTTTCCGAGGCTTCCCAGAAGGCAACACCCGTGACCCCGAAGCCTGTACGTAGCTCGGCAAAGCTATAAGCCGTGCAGGTCTGATCCACAGACAAGTCGGCTCTCCGTGCCTTGCCCAAGGGATCCGCCGTGATCATCTTCACGCCCGACTCGACGCACTTCCCCATCGCTGCCGAAGCGCTCAACCTCGGCCACCACGTCCTCGTCACCAAGCCCGCGACCCAAAAGCTGGAGGACCACCAGAAGCTCATCGACCTGGCGGAAGAAAAGGGTCTCGTCTGCTTCGTGGAGCACCACAAGCGGTTCGACCCCGCCTACAACGACGCCCGGGCCCGGGCGCAAAAGCTCGGCGACTTCAACTTCTACAACTCATACATGTCACAGCCAAAGTTCCAGCTCGAGACCTTCAAGTCGTGGGCGGGTATCGACTCGGATATCTCGTACTACCTCAACTCGCACCACATCGACGTGAGTCTGCTAGCCTGCGGACCGAGCTGGGAGCTTACGCTAGATCCACTGCTGGATGGTCGAGGGCCGATACAAGCCCGTCAAGGTCACGGCCTCGGCCTCTACTGGTATCGCCACGTCCATCGGCTGCGACCCGAAGACCGAGGACACTATCACGCTCCTCGTGGATTGGCAGAATGTTAACGACGAGAAGCAACGCGGAACGGCGGTCTACACCGCTTCTTGGGCGGCCCCGCTCAAGGCGGGCGTGCACTCGGAGCAGCGATTCCACTACATGGCCAGCAAGGGTGAGGTGCGGGTCGACCAGGCGCACCGAGGGTACAGCGTCGTCGAGGACGACATCGGCAAGCTCGACGTGAGTGCCCGAGTCCTCCCATCCCGAACGCTCCCATCCCGAACGGCGTCATTGCTGACCTCAGTACAACCCCTTCTATGTGAAATACTCGCCCGATGAAAATGGCTACTTCGATGGGCAGCGCGGTTATGGCTACGTGTCGCTGGAGAAGTTCATTGACGCTGCTGCGGATGTCACGGCGGGCCGGGCGAAGGCGAGCGACTTCGAGGGCAAGGGTCTGCCGACGATCAAGGCTGTGTGAGCTGCCGTGCATTACGAGTCGCATTCCAGCTGACCCGCAGTGTCTTGACTACAGCTATCATCCACGCTGGACGAGTCTCGCTCGACGAGAAACGCACGGTCGAGATCAAGGAGGAGGGGGGGAAGTGGCAGCTTGTATAGATGTAGCCACTAGGTCACCTAGTTACGTAATTATTCCCATGTGTAATTTGGTTCCGGTGGCCAGAAGCGTTTGCCACCCATGAGTTGATCTCATGCATGCATACAACTTTGGACCTGCAATCTCGCCTCCTCGCTCTTCTTGCCCCTATGAAGTGGCTACAGCATTTTCAGCCTCGAAAAATGAGACAGAAACTGATACAAATCCGGAGGCGATTTCCCCACCCAAAACAAAGCAATCTTCCGCCCCGAAGGTCAATAATGTACTGAAGAGCTTGCTCTTAAAACTGCCCATGCATGTTCTGGATGACTGTTCTTGCTGCTGGGAGATCTACAGGGCCCAAATGACTGAGATGCATACACAGCAGCGGTCGGTGGCAAACGCTTTCGGGTGAGGAGATGGCCACCGGAACGAATAATTACGGAACTAGGTGACCTACGGCATTAGCCATGCGTAGGGACATCGGCAGCGGCGTGCCCTCCACGCAAAGGGTTGAAGACGTGACTGCATAAGGTGATTGCATAAGCTCAGACAATGCGGGATCTTGCTACTTTACAACTGAGACGGACCCTCCATGCCGTCGGCCTCCTCATGCACGGTCCTTGCCGCCCGCCGCCTGGCATCTACGCGAGACTCTGCTCGACCAGCTTCAGATGCGCCATGCTGCACCCGCCGGTATCAAACTTCCTCACACATCGGTACTTCCTCCTCTCGCCACATCCGTCGACTCCGCACGTGCCCGGCTGGTACACCTTCGGCTTGACATCCGCTGATAACGGTGTCCCTACTTGAACCCAGTCCTCCTTTCCTTTGGGCGCGCCTAAGCGCAGCACGACGCTGTCATCCACGATCGAGCTGACCCAGCGGATCGAGTTCTCCGGTAGCAGCTGTCGTCGCGGCGATGCGTATCTCGATGAAGGGGTTGTCCCGTCGTCTGCGGGCGTCACGTCCAGCTTGTTCCGTGATCGCGTCGTCTGAGCTCGGAGCAGTCGGTTGATCGTGTGTTCCTGTGGTAAGTATTAGCCTCATTGAACCCCAGCCCGGGACACGCCAGGAGGACAAGCACCCACCTGCTCGTCCTGCAGCTTCTGCTCGCTCTGTCGTTTCCGCTTCCGGACCATCTCCTCCCTCCTCTGCTCCTTCTCCGCCTCGGTCAACACTAGTTTCTTGTTCCCCGGGTCTGGCATGAGCTTCAGAGCCTTTCATGATTCCGACGAGCTCACCGAGCGGCAACGCCAGTAACGTATCCTGCAGATCCCGGTTTCCCTTGGCCCTCTGCCGCGCGGTCATTTTGCTGGGACTCGCGCTCCTTCTCGAGCTGCCCGCGATAGACCCCAGCTCGTCGTCGTCATCGTCATCTTCGCCCTCCGCAATCACATCCGGCTCAACATCAATCACCTCCTCCGTCCCATTCTCATCGTCCCCGTCTCCGAGGATGAGCTCATCCTCGTCCGACGGCATATCCTGCTCGAGCGCAACCTGCTTTGTCCTCCCTTTGGACTTCTGCGCCGCGGCGCGGGGTTGCCGTCCGGTCTGCGTTGGGGCTTTGGGCGCGTTGTTGGACGATGATGAACTGGACGACGCGTTCAGACGGAACTTGATCTTGACGGCGGACGCAGCTGATGGACCCGATGAGCGGCGCATGGATGCAGGCGGGGATGCTGCCATCAGCTGGGACGAGGGCCAGCCGCAGGTCATGTAGACGTACCCGGGGCAGACTGGTCCTGCGCATCCACAAACTCGTCCTCTTCCTCATCATCATCCTCGTCGACCTCCTCGCCCTCCGCATCTTCTTCCTCATCTTCCTCCTCCTCTACATCCTCATCTGCCTCCTCTTCTCCTTCCGCGTCGAGCTCGTCCGCGTCGACCTCCTCGTCAGGCTCCTCAGCTGCGGGATTCGAGGTGCCAGGCGATGATCCGGGCGACTCAGAGTCGACGATTCTTCGTGCGCGCTTAGCAGCCAGTCGACCAGGCATCGGCATGGCGAGGGTGATGTCGTGCTGCTTCAAAGGAAGTTGAGGGGGGGTAGTGATGATGAGAGATGCAGAGAGACGATGTTGGTGTACGGGCCAACACTTGAAAGGCGGCCCACCGGCGACGACGAGCTCGCCTCTGGCCTGGCCTCGCTCCGGATTTTTTGATCCCGACGGCCCAGTCAAAAGAGTCACCTGTCGACCACCATCCATCCATTCATCCTTCTACTGCATAGACCTCGCTCATCGCACACGCATCTGCAACCCCCTCATCCTCACCAGACCGAACGACTAGCAAAGACTCGCCAAGATGGACTTCTCTCAATTCAACGGAACCGAGCAGGCGCACATGACCCGTGTGATCGAGAAGAAGCAGGTGGGTTGCATCGATCACCCCGTCATCGCCGCTTGCCTTCCGGACGGGACGCGAGTATCCGGCGGTGCTCCCGATTGGGCGGGGCGGAGGAGACTTGAGACGTTGCTGATGCGCCAGATGCAAGACTTCATGCGACTGTACTCGGGTCTGGTTGAGAAGTGCTTCATGGCCTGTGCCCAGGACTTCACCTCAAAGTCGCTGTCCACGAACGAGGTATGTGTTTCCTCCTACTGCCATCACACCCTGCCTGACCGCTACCATCACGTCGCGTTCTTCGGTTTGGATATCAAGTTCGCATACAGCACTTGCCGGATAGGTCTGGGACATGTGCTGACGGCAGTCAACATGCGTGCAGAACTGCACGGACAAGTTCTTGAAGCACTCCGAGCGGGTGGGCGCGAGGTTCGCGGAGCATAACGCTGGTGAGTGCAGAGGTTCAGAGGTCTCACCTGTCCCCACATCGTCGCTGACGCCAGAACAAATGCAAGGAAAGCAGTAAAAGCAGGATGTACGATATGGCCCATAATTGCACGATGTAGCACTTCTCACCTTGCCAATCCGCCGTGCTTCGCTGTTCACACAGAATCGCGACTTATCTAGGCTCGCCGGTGGCCCATGACTACCGATCCCCTCTGGGCAGGCCGTGTCATTTTCCGAAGGGACATGAGCCGAGAACGGTGGATCACTTGAACACGTCCCCATCACGCGGCCACAGCCACCCTGCTGTTAGTTCCCCCACTCCTCGCCTCAAGCCTATCGAAGTCTTCGTGATTCTTCTCGAGCCTTTCGCATACGAGGACAGGGCGGTCCGACAGAGTGTGTCATGAGAACCATTGTCATCGCGGTGGTCAGGTGTACTGAGGCATAACAGCAATAGAGGCGTTGGATAAGCTACATCGAAAGTGCGGTCGTTGTGATCATCCATTCTACACCGGCTCTGTCCTTCTCTCTCCTCGCACGCGAGCTCCCCCTTCTGAGGGATCGCTTGCGATAGCATGTGTTCCTAGGCCTCCTCTCGGTCCACCTAATGAGGACCTCTTCTCCCCCATCTTCCACCGGCCCCCTGCTCCGCTTCAACTCCGAACCCTCCCCGCGCTCTTCCTCATTCACTCACGCCCCGCACATACCTGCTCCACGTGACGAACTCGATTCTCTCGAGGTGTTTCTTCACGTCCTCCTCGGTCCATTCTTCCGGCCAGAGGGAATAAGTCGTATCCTTCTCCTTCCACTCGATCGCCCTCCCTCTGACGCATGATTCGAGCCGTGACATCCTCGCCGCGCCGTCTTCCGGTGCATTATCCGGCTCATCTGAGTCCCAGTATGCTGGGTCAACCCGGTCGCTCCCTGCGATCACGATACGCTGGGCTCTGGCGAGGCAAGCGTATGCGAGGTGGCTCACGAGGATGTAGAGGGGGAGATCGCTTCCCATATCGCGTTCGAAGTTCCACATCGGGCTCCCCGGCGACGGACTGAGAACGACAGCGAGTCTCTCGATGGTACTCGGAATGGTGGCCGTGAGGCTCTGCGCATCGGAACCGAAGACGTCGGCATTGCAGCGGCCGGGCCGGAAAAGGACGACCATGTTGCGCACCGACGGACACAAATACGGCCGCCAGCAACGGGACGTAGGCGGCGTGTTGAGCGCATCGGCATGGCAGACGAGCGTGATACCGGAGGAAGCGGACAACAAGCGATCGTTATCGGCTGATGGAGAGTGGATGTTGTTGGATGAAATGGCCAGACCATCTATGATGACGTGCTTGATGTTCGGCATGACGAGGTCACCTCGCTCGATCGCCGAGAGCAGAGTCGTGCGAAGACCGTCGGTAAAGTGGATGATAGCCGTATGGCGCATAAGTCTAAACACCCGCGCTGGCTTGTCGCGGGCGAGGGTTGACTGAAGACGCTTGAGCTTCAGCCCAGATGGGCTTGGCAGCCTGTGATATAGCTGCGGGCCGGCGATATCGTACACGGTAGGAGAGACGCGCATAAGGACAGGAAGTCTACCGAGCGGGATGAAGGAGATGATTCGGCGGAGGATGTCCGGGTGCGCGAGGGGGATGGGCGTGAGGGCGGGTCGGGCATCCAGGCTCCCTGGCTGAAAGGTCAGCTCCGTCGACGCGCAGATGGCAGTGTAACATACACCACCCATGCCTGGTGTCTGATATTGCATCGCGATCTACCGAATGACTGTACGACCGCCCCTCGACGATGTTGACCCGTGGAGTTGGTGGGGTTGATGATGCGCAGTGACGGCCGGTTGAGTCATGGCCGGTGTGAACTGAAACCCGACAGAGTCAGGAAGCAGCGGGTATCGCCGAATTGCTCAAAGGGGCAAATCTGTACACCTGCAACCCGTTTCATCTGCCGGCTGTCTGCGAGAATGAGGCGCATAACTGCCTCTTGTGTTCCCTCTCTCTGGGTGAGCTACGACGAAGTGAATGTTATATATCCCCGGATATCCGGGTTTATTTTCTTGTCCCGAGCTGACCTTCGACTGCGAGCCCCATCATGTTATGGCGGGTCATCGTCGCTCAGCTTGATCCGTCGCCGCCAACCATCCCTCGATCTCCTCTTGGTTATAAGTCCTCGGATCGCCGCTGTGTCCGTCCGGGTACTGCTGTACTGTGATGAGCTTGATGAGGCTCAACTTTTTGTCGATACCCTTCGTCATAAGCTCTGCTCGCTTCGGGCCACGCCACATCCTTCTGAACGTCGCTTAGAAAAGCTTCACGAGCTTTGTCGAATGGATAGCGTCGAGGAGATTTAGGCTGATCGCCGACGGCGAGCCGACGTTTACCTGGCTTTGGTCGCTTCTCAAAGGCCTTCAGGCCGCCCATCGTCTTCCGCCGCATCTGCCATTCCAGCATTCTCGCTTTGCGGGGGCGGAGTCTTGGAAACGATGGTGTCCTGCCCCACGATGGTTGTGCCTCGCCCGTTTACGCACTGTCCGACAAGGTATGTAAAGATCGCTTCGAGCTCGGAATATCTTACTGGTGGACAGGTTGACCACCTGGGAGGGTTTTGGCGGCATGTTGATGAAGTTACGGCGGGTGTCGTCAGGCAGTATGATTGCAAGAGGGTCAGATGGGAATGGGTCCAGCTTTTGAAGCGTCAAAGGCTTTGCACGAGGTTGAATGATGGCCGAACATCGGGAACCCCCCAAGGTGATGACATCACAACAGACACCGGCAGTACGATACATGTACACACCAAAAGTGGCAGCTCGTGGCCCCCGCAGTCTCAGCTCGTGACCTCCAGCCCCGGACCCTGGCTTCTTTAGGGGTCGGGGTCGTTTGTGCAGCCCTCACCGGAAGTACAATCCGGCCAGCTTGCATCAGTACCGAGATATCGAAGATCGGCACTCACCAGAACTGCTTGTGGGTCTTTCCCGGAGGAGGGCACCGCCACGCATCCAGCTTATCCCCAAACAGCTCGTGATCGTACATGTGCGTCTGCTTGAACTGCTCCAAAGTAATCAGGCTGACTGCTGGGATGTGTCTCTCGCTCGCTGGCCAGCCGTATTTTTTAAGGCTCTCCATTCCGATTTCGAAGATTCCCGGGGCGCATTTCTCTGGGATAGGTGGCGCATTCGAGCGTTGTCGATCACACGACCGATCTTGCGCTTGTTCCAGGCCAACGATGGTCGCCTTCGTGCTCGCTCGGGCACAGAGAAGGACAATATCCTGCCATAGATGGTTCAGCAAGAGGTTTCGATTGGATGTTTGGGCGGTGGGCAGGGGCGTCCAATCCGGATAGAGCACGATCCACGCCGTATCCCATAGTGCCCGAGCCATCCCAAAGAGGCGGCACGAGACAAGTTGGCTGATAATGGCTTCGTAAACCATTCGGATGGGGAATAAGATCACTGCCTCGGCCGGAACGGGGCGAGCTTTCGCGGCGTGGCAGATTGGGGTGGCGCGGTACAAGGTCGATACATGCGACCTCCAGTCGATGACCACGGAGCGGACAACCAGACTGGCAGTAGAGGCGCAACGGTAACAAGGGCACTCGGGCCCTTTGTAACCGTAGACGATCGTGTCGATCTTCGTTTCGGAAAGTAGCTGCTCCCAGTAGATCGGGCCGTTCCAGTACTGCTCGAGACCGCGCAAGTCCATGACCTCGGTGTGTTTGAGAGCTGGACACAGCCTAGACGACCCCTCGCGTCCGGGCGAAAGTGTCGATGTAAGTGACGGCTGTTCAGCGAGCTTGAATACTGGTCGGAAACCGCGGCGGACCACTCCGTCGTCTTCTCTATCAGCACTCTCGAAGACGTGGACGGCTTGTCCGACGTTTTCTCGCAGTCGGGTCGAGAGGGATTCGACCAGCCGAGCTGTCATGATCCGGTAAAAGGGCGGCGCGGTCGTGTATTGGATTGCGGCGCACACGCGCATGAGACGACCTCGGGTTGACCTGTCCGCGTACCCAATGACCATCTCCAGGCAGTCTCCATTAGGTTTCCACGCTGAAACACGTTGGTGGTTTGAAGGTGATTGGGCGACGACCTCGGTATTGGGGATAGACAGAGATACAGGAGACGATCGGATGGTGAATGGAGGGCGGCGGTGAGTCTTGCCTGTGTCGAGGGGAACAATGGGCGACGACATTCTGCGTTGTCAGCGTTGTCTCAGCCCCTGACAAACCTTGAAGACTAGACGTACTTCCTGAGAACCCGCTACGAGACCGGAGGAACTTGAGACAAGCACATTGTGGAGAGGAGAGGAGAGAAGTCTGATTGCATGACTGAGGAAGAACGTAGCCGTCCCCGATGGAGAGAGGGGTCCGATTGCGAACGTGGCGGAGACGGTCAACCGTAGAGCGCTTGCCACCGACAGTGGGCCGAATGACTAGGTTGTTCGAGGCCGTAGCGTCCGTCGTCTGCGTCCTGTCTCTGAACCCAATGGACAACGCACCTCTTGCTAAAAACGTAGTTGCAGAGCGCGGGGTAGCTTTCTGGTCTTACTGCTGTCCCTTTTCAACTTGGCTCACTGAGATTCAGCCTCATCGTGTCCTGCGTCGAAGATGTAAGAAGGGTTGAGTGTGATACACCTATTCCATGTACCACATCAACAGGGCTACGGCGAAAGGATCGTGCAAGTAACCAGCTTCTCCCTTTGCGTGGCTACGAGAGCAAGACAGACCGTCGATCCGCCAACACGTGTCCACGCCATTTGCCCCAGAGCCGATTGAGCCGCAGTGCTTGTCCTTGGGGTTCATTGCAGGCGGGCTCTTCAGAGCTTCTGGGTCCAAACTCTTACCACATCCGCGTGCAATATGAGGCGAAGCACGAATGAGGCGCGGTAAAACGAATGGTTGAACCTAACGGAATGACGGCAACACACAAATACAAAGCGATTTAGAGCATGTGCACGCTAACATGGGATTTTTTCACTCACGAGTCCAGCATTTCACTGAGTTCGGCCCGTTCGGGCGACGATCGCAGCCAAACGAATCCATACACGACATTGTCAACCACGGACCACCCTTCACAGTCACTTCTCACGCTATGCAGAGCCGTCCTCTGGCGCCTTCGATACCTCTTCGGCGCCGATGTCCCCCGCCAGCTCCCAGCAAGCGCTTTCCGCCCAGTCGTTGCCGATCTTGCCCTCGCACACATAAGGCATCTTGACCTTGACAGCCCTGACCTTCCCCTCGCTCTCCAGCTTTTTGAGGTGCGCCTCGATCGACCTGGACGCGGCGGCGATGAGATTGTCCTTGTCCGACTTATACAAGAATCGGCACATGATCGAGAGCGGGACGGCCTTGGTTTTGGGGAACTTGGCGATAATAGCTGCGCGGGCCTCTTCCTTCTTCTTGCGCTCGACTTCCGCGGGATCTTCCTCCGGCTCGGGCTTTTCGTCCGAGGCCTTCTTCTCGTCCTTGTCGTCCTTGCTCTTGCCAGCTTCTTCCTTCTCGTCCATCTCGTCCTTCCCTCCATGATTCTCGTTAGTCTTAGCCTTCGTGTCATTATCCTTTGCGTCCTTGCTCGGCTTGGGCTTGGGCGGGCGGTACGGCTTCCCGCTCAAGAATTCGTGGTTGTACTTGTGTTCGGCAGCCTTATCCGCGATGGTCTTCTCGACGAGGTCTGCATACAGCTGTCCGACCAAAGTCGGATCGGACGATAGCTGCTGCAGCAGAGTGACGATTTGGTCCTCGCGCTCTTGACGATGAGTGATGTAATCCGAGAGGTGTTTGGTCGAGGCTTCTCGGTTGGGCAGGTGCGGGCCGTGAGCTGGGTACAGGACCCACGGCTTGAGCGCGAGCAGCGTCTTGAGTGACATCATGTCTGTAGTCAGCCTTGCCATGACAAGTCATCCTCCATCCAGCGACTCACACGCAGACATGTCGGTAAAGACCGTGGTGCCCTGACCCAGCACCGTATCACCCGTAAAAACTCCCTTCTCCCCTTCGCACATGACCAGACTGACGCTGTCGGCGGTATGTCCCGGCGTCCGAAGGCATCTGACGCTCACGCGCGCAATCTCGGGAACTTCGTTCCACTTCGGCTTCCCATCCTTGTCGTGCTTCAGGAGGTGCTTGTATACCGGGTCAATGATGCTGAGCATCAGGCCGGGCATGATCGGATGCAGTGGCTGGAAGGGCGAGAACGGGTGGTACGTCCCCTGAGGCAAGGTCGCAATGAGTGCCGAATCCATCGTCGCCCGATCCTTCTCGTTCAGCGCCAAGGTGGCCTCATCGGGGCTGGGGAACTTCCAGATCTTGGGCGGCGGGCACCCTTTCTCCTTGAGCGTCGTGAGCAAGAGCGGCAGCGCCCCGACATGGTCGAGATGTCGGTGTGTGAGGATGATATGCTCGATGCTGGGCAGCTTGCGCTCTTTCTTGGCGGACATGGCCCATCGTCCGTGGGGGCCGTACTCGGTTCGCATAAGCTCCTGTGCGTGGGGATCCTCCTTCCGCAGGCCTATGAGCTTGGCCTTGGCGGCATCGCGCTCTTCTTCGGGCAGACGGTCGAGCGACTTTTCCGCGTAAGGCGACTCGAAGTGGGTCTCTCGGTTGCCGGATTCGAGGCCTAGGTGGTACAGGTGCGTCATGAGGCAGTCGACGTATTGCTGTGCGGTGTGCGGAGACGACGTGTCGATGAGGATGAGCGGGGCGTGCCCGTTTGAGGGAGGCTGGAGGAGGTACGAGTTTGTACCCTGCAATGTCATCAGTCCCGGGTTCTGGCCGAGGACACGCGTGACGTGCGCGGAGAGCTGGTGTCAGTGACGTCCCGCTTCGATGTCCATCGCTGTCCAGACTCACCTTGACGACATCGCTCAGTCGTTCAAGGTCGGTCTTGTGAGGGGTAAGCTGTGAGATGCTCATGTTGGTCTTCCGTTCGCTTCGGTTTCTGGCGGAGGAGAGCGCGCGAAGGGTGTGCCGTTGCCGACGATGGATGTTATCGCGTGTTAGTTCGCGGGTTATGTACGCACGGCAACCCGGTAGAAAGCGCTGGAAAAGGGTGCATCGGTATAGTGATCCTTTGTGCAGTCACCCAAGCGACCAAGGATGGGGTGTGCGAGACATGTAGTGGGAAATCGTCAAAGGAAAGGATGTGCGAAGGGAAGCTCAGGCATGGCGTTTGAGTCCAGCTCGAAGTGTGATGTGAGAGGTCACGTGACGGACTGTTGTCGGTGACTCTGGTTCATTCGGACATCTCAGTCAAGCTGGACCTCGCAGGCACATACCTCGGCGAACGTCATGACTAACACGTCGGCGTATGTTGTGATTCCCTTCGGGCCTCTCCAGTTGAAGCATGAGCCACTCGGTTGCCATGTTCGGGTCACTGGTTCGGAGAAAGCACGATATTCAAGGCCTGCAGACAGTCCCCCTCTCGGACCCGCTCTGTAGATCAGCTACTGTGTACGCCAGTGGGTTGGTGGAAAGATGAATCCCCAGTTTTTGCTCGGAAGATAGATTAGTGCAGAATTGTCTGAATCGCTTCATCCTCTCTCCTGCAAGGCTGAAGCGACGAGCTTGTACGCTTGGTCCCGTACCAGTCTGTCTGCTCGGCCGACGACGGAACTTCCCCACTGGCCTCGACATCCAGCCACATCTCCGTGATTGAGACGCTCGACTCCAGCGATGTTCACCCGCTTCGCTATTGAGAGACACGCCTCCGCGAGCTCTTCGACACAAATGTCTGTGTACGTTTAGTACGCTTGGTCTTCGCTCCCTCCCGGCCAGAGGGACTCGAAGTGGCCCTCAGTTCCGCGTTCCCTTGTTGGGCAGCAAAACGAGTTCCAAAGTGTCAATGTCAGAACCATCTTTGCCATTCGGTCGTGTGTGCCTCTCAGAAATCCTGTTTTGGAACGTTGGCGGTCTGGCACCGGCAAGAAGCAGTCGTCTGACCCACTTTCATTTGCCAGACCCGTATAAGTCTCCCCATTGGGCGGAGAGGTCGTTGCTGTGAACAATCTTGTTTCCCAAACACAGCTTGATGCCGGCGCACAATCGGTCAAGGATGTCCACACCCTGTGCGTGTTCTTGACGGTCGAATGGACGTTGTCAGCTATCCGGCTGTGCGACCGGTGTTCGGGCCTGGACTTGGGACGGGGCCTGGAGGCGTCGTGTTTGAGCTCCGCCTCCGCGGAGGTCGGACAAGACTCTGTATGTGGGAGTGCGCGTGCCGCCCGCAATGCTGACAGCGGTCTAATGACCGCCCTGTCAACAACGTTCGAGGTGTGTGTATGAGAGTGGCAGCAGAACAACCCCGGTGCATCCAAGCCCCGTTCTAGGCTTGCGTAAGAAACAGCATCAGAAATACTGCGGCGATCGCCGACCCGCCACCGGTCAGAAGGGGTGTGCTCGAGCCTAGACGTGCTGTGCTGTGGGTATCGGCATGTCTAACCGCTCATGGAGGAACACCCCGCGCAAGACCAAACGGCAGATGGAATGTCTGGGTTGCCAAGGTGATGAGAATGATGCCGAACGCGGTCTAATGGGAAGATCAGGTCGTGCCCTTGTTGCTTTACCGGTGTCATCCCCCAGACTGATCAGAGGTTGGTGACGACGAAGACGAGTTGGCGGGTTGCGCTTTCAAGACCACTAGTCCGTGGGGCCACCAGCCCAGCCCGAGCACCAAGATCATAGTCGTCATACGTGCATGTCTGCTGCAAACCACTACAACCCATCAAGACGCTCCTTAAGCCTTCTGGCCCTCGGCGGTCTTCGCAGCCATGGCGGCGGCGACGGCAGGGTTGATTCGCTTTCCGTCCCGGAAGATCGCACGGGGGGGCGGCAGTCGGTTCTTTCGGGAGTTGATCGCTCCGGGCCTGGCGGATCGGACTCGAACGACTGAGGGTTAGGGGTGTTCATGAGAAAGAGGATCGAGGGGTTCGAAGTCAAGACGACGTGAAAGTGAGGGATGGGGAAGGGGACATGGATAGGCGAAACGCGACGGCAACTCACTCTTGGCGTGGATAGCGCACGAAATGCAGTAGGCCACTCGGATGTAGAGCTTGGGGAGGGCGTACTCGGAGTAAACGGAAGCCTCGGACAGGTCACGGACAGCGGCGGCCTCGACCATGTTCTTGACCGAGTATCGCTTGATGGCCTTGTCCTGGATTGTCAGTGCTGTTCTAACTGATCATTCCGGTCCGAAATGTCGGGACGGTGTCGAGAGGGTGTCGGGTGTCGAGGGCTTCGTCTGATCCCCGGCTCCTTGGGTGACTGAATCTCCACACCCTCGCGCTGTCCACCGTGTTCCCGTGCGGACTGCCTCTCTTCTTGGTTCCCGCATAGGCATCGATTGTCCTCTGAGATATCCCGTCGACATCCTGATCCCTCGCCTTGTCTCGCCGTCCACCCTCTTGCACTGTCGAAAAACCTCGAATCGATAGTGGAAACTCACCTTGGGGACGCATCGCGAGCAGTTAGAGCATCGGACGCTCTTGACGTGTCCTCGTCCCTTCTTGTTTCGGCCGTTTCCTCTTCTCTTCTTGGTCATGATGTGTCGATAAAGAAAGTTGCAAGTCGATGGTATGGTCAACTAAGTAACCACGGAGCGAGGGCAGCCAGCCAGCCGGCCGTCAGGCAGACCGTCAGCACCCAAGCCAGGCGGTCAGGCGGCCAACCGCCCCAGCGGTGACTCGCGCCGCCCAGCGTACTGGCCAGGCCGTCAGCCAGAGCCAGCAGAGCTAGAGCCCAGCGCGCGCAGAGAGCCCAGCTGTTGAAAATCCCGGTGTGGCGACGGTTTCGTGGCTTATCGCCGATGACCTATCGGGTGGCGAGACTGCTTAAACCCGACACGCGTGGTTTTGGTTCCGCGGCCCTTCCGGACCCCGGTGGCGTCGGAGCCGATAAGCCCTCAGGCACAGAGGGGTCGCGTCGCTTCTGCATATCTTGCCTGTCCCTATCGATCTACGCATCGGCTCTCACAAGCTCGTCCAGGCGTGATGGCTCATGTGGACGATGACTGCCTCATGGAGGACGTTGGAGAGACGGTCTCAGTGAGGCGGCACACGGTCGAAATTGTGCGTGGCTGAATTCCCCTACACCAATTGCACACCCTGATAGCAGTCGCGGTGCCGCATCTTCGGCGTTGAGGTCATACAGCACATCATGGCCTTTGTCCCACTGCGTGATCTACCGGCCGTCATGCGCTCTTCTCGGCAAATGTTCGACATCGCCGCTCCCTTCCTGTACGATTCCATCGCGACTCCGTCCTCGCGTCATGGACAGGGACCGTTGTTGTTCCACGATTCCAGAAGCAAGCGAAAGGCGCTCTCGCTTGTCAAGAAGCTCAAAGTGGAATACTCGGTCCGACTTGAGACGCATTGGAACCACCACGTACCCTCACCACCGCTCCCCTCACTCCATACGCTTCGCATACGGCGCGTCCCACACTGCTTCGAATCGAGGTGTCAGCTGCTGGACGGTCTGACGCCCAAGACGGTCATCCTCGAAGACAACATCATTAACAATCTCGGGGCGATCCATTCCATCCCATCCGACGCCTTTCCTCCTTCCATCACGCGTCTCATCTACCTCTGTCCGACTCCCGATAATACATACCCGCCGACCCGGCTGGACATCCCGCACGTCGTACCAAATCTCACTGAGACGACATTCATCTTCACGCCTCGACATCTCTGGCAGATCCACGAGCTCGATTACGGGCGGAGGAACACGTACGAGTCGGATCGACAATTTACCAACGCAATACATATGTTCGTCTTCCACATCTTCCATTCGGCCAATCCGGTCGTACTCGTCGGGCTCGAGCATTTTCCGAAGGAGAGTAGGCCGCGAGATGTGTCGGACGGGAATCACGATCACGAGACGGTGGTTAGGGCATATGCAAGGGAGATCAAGGCGAGGATCAAGGTAGTGTACGGGAGAAACATGTACTTCAAGCCGGACAAGCTGGCGGAATGGGAGCAAAACGGGGCGTTGCGAGAGGCGGAGATGCGGGAGAAGCAGGGCATGTTCCGTACGATGACGCTGACGCGGTATGTCGAGGAGGAGCTGCGGGATAACGAGCTCTCATGGCATGAAGCGCAAGCCTGGCTGTGACTGTGTTGCGCAACCGCGAGTCGTCGTTCCGCTCTTGAAGCTGCGTACTTGCCGGTAAACTCGACCGGTGAAGCGACTCTTCGGCCTACCGGCTTACCGGCCAGTGGCAAATTAGCTCAGGGTCGACGCCCGAGATGCCCGACCATGCGGGTCCTCCTGTCGGGTTCCTCATGGCAACGTGATTGATGCATTGATCGGCATCCTGTGGTCGACATCGAACCTTCACCATGCCAGTGAGTGATTCTATTACCTCGATGTCACAGACAGATGGATGTCAACGCGAGCTTACCGGCAGGCTGGACAAGCAGAAAACCCCGAGCTGCCCGCAGATATATGGCGACGCGTTGTCCTCTTCTCATCCCGAGGCGACCTACCATCTCTCGCGCGTGTTTCCAAGTTGATGTACGATGTAACCATACCTAGTCTTTACCGCGTCTTCCGCCTTAGCGACACCGGACCCCTGTCGCACCCAGGAGTACCCGAACGCGTCAATCAGGCGCTACGGCATACCACAATCTTGGACACACGGAAACCTATTCGGTCAGATCTTTGCAATATCCCGCCTCTTCCTTCTCTGCATACGGTCTTCATCGGTCATTTACGGCTCATACAACTCTCCGCGCTACCACCCCATCGCAGAAATCTGTCGTCCAGAGCCAAAACCGTTATACTCGATACGTATCTCTTCTTCGAGACCGCCATGACGCCTTTTCTCTTATCTGGCCGGCCGCCGATGGACAGGATCTCCCGGATCTTTCCTCTGGTGGATACCCTGATCCTACGCTTATCCCCCATACACCTGTCTCGCAGTCTGCGCAGTCCGCTTCTGCTGGACCTGGACCCGGCAATCCGTGCCGTCGTGATCGTGCTCGAGCCGGATCGCAACGCCAAATACTGGATGACAATGACCGGCGACTACAAGCAGGAAGAGAAACCTTACATCATTTCGGACACGCTCGCCACATTTATGTTGGAGACTACAGCGACAGTAACGATTGTGGGCTTGGAAGGCGTTCATCCCCTCCTCCGTCCCGACCATCAGGAGCCGCTAGCGCAATCGACCGACATCATCGCAGTGTTCGACAGGCGTATGACGGAAGTGATGGAGGCAGTCACTTTGAGGGCGAGGCAGGTGGATGCGAAAGTGCCGCTTGGCGGACAGCTCGATGGGGTCCAGACTGGACGGGGCGTCGGATGCCGGTTGATGAGTATGCAGGAATTTGCCGAGAACGGGCTACATGCGGATGAAGTGGAGATGATGCGGCTGGAGGGGTGGTTGCCGTAATGAGACAGGATCAAGGGATGTATAGACGATGCAATATCGGTTCGGACGACGAGTGTGCAAGCGTGACCCATCAATGAGCCAGTCCCAGTTGCGCCTTACCGGCCGGGGGCAGGATAGTCTGCGAGGGCCACCTCCGCTGTTTCACATGCACATTACGATTCATGTCCTTCCTTTTGACACGTTTGTCCGGTACGTTCTTCGTCTATTCAGCCTACACACATGCCGCTCTTTGCTTCGACAGCTCGCTACCTGAACTGGTCATGAGATAATACGACTACGAGTGACCACTCCTGCGGCACACGTCCTGGACTCGTCCTCTCGAGCTGGATGACGATATCATCGCCTATCTCCCTTCAGAAGACCGCCTCCGACATGGCAACCTGTTCGACCCTGCACAACCTCGCCGCCCCTTTACTATGTGGAGTGGCCCGAAGTAAAGACGTCAGGTATGGAGCTTAGGGCCCCGATGTCTGGTTTCCGCGATTTCCCCACCTGACCAAGGGCCGGGAAACCAACAGGGCTGGGCGCGTTTGGCCGTGTACGGGGCTCCCCAATCGCTTGACCAGGACTAGGAGAGAAGCTCGGGACCTCGCCTACAACCGTGGCTTTCCGGGCTTGATGCAGTCGATTACAGCGGACGGTCCGCTTCATCCGCCCCGATCGAATCAACTGCAATTGGCAGACACGTCTCTCAAGCACGGGAGGTGGGCGACATGCCTCGTCACCTCTATCGGATGAGGCGAAACACGGTCCCGGCAGAGCCGAATGAAATTTCAGCGCACCCCGCCAGGTCTTACCGATCTAGGTCCCCTATATCCTCCCGGCAACACAGTGATCCGGCCATATGGTCTGGGAGTACGTCGTCCCTCGCCCGTTCTTCAGCTGCTCCTCGAAGAACGCATTGGAACCCAACTCCAAAATTCGAGGTACACCGTCAACCTTGTCGGGTACTTCTCCCGGTACTCTTCATATCAGAGACCGTACCCCCTTCGCAAGCTTCTTCGACCTCCGCCAACTACTGTCGGTCATCGTCGAGAGAGAGCGATCTCCTGTATCCCGTTCTCATGCATGGAGTTGGATGAAAAAGAAAGCGCTCCGGATCACCTACCTCGTACAGGGTGTCGCAGAACTGCATTACCCCCCTAAATTCCCCAGGAACCAGACCCCAGCAGATCCACGCATTGACCTTCACACCAAGTCACTCAGATCATCCTCGCAATATAACCGGACCATCACATCTCGACGGATGTCACTGCCTTCTGCTCCGTGCAGCAATCCAGGTCGCGATTGATTGGAATCGTCTCCCGGTACCTCTTCGCGCTTCCACCCTTATCTGACGTGACGCTAGTTGGCTTCGAGGGCTCTCCACGATCTTCGTTGCCCCGCTCCATCGGACTGGCGCATACGGCAGCAGACCCGGGCACGGCGCTCAAAGAGGCCATTGGGAAGGAGATTGCGGCTGTCTGCGACATGTACGGCAGGAAAGGCCGCGAGACAGCAACCGTGGGGAGGCTGCAAGTTCTCGATATTCGTACCTGGGTGGAGGAAGAATGCGAGATGACGGGTTCTCCAATGTGGAAGCGAGACCTGGGTGAGGAGCTGGTGTGGGAGCATTAAGGGACGGGGGAGCGGGCGAACATGCGGGACCGGCCACGAGCAGCAATATATGGCGCATGGGCACTTTATCCATTCTGTCCACGACATGGGTAGACGAGTTACCTCCAGAGCATACACGCGTACAAGCTTTGGGGTGCATGTGCATAGATAGCGTGCAGCTCCCCGTGGGAGCTCCGGGCCAAGGTCACTGCGGATCCCCCATCACACACCGACCATGCCACAAGTAGATGGACAGCTCACACACCTCACCAGCTTACCTTCCCCTTTGCCTTGACCGTTCGGATGGATGAGGCTCATGGTAGACGGCGATGCGCTGTGCTTCAGTCATGTCCAAGGCGCTTGTAATGGGCGACCGGCGCCACTTGATTTGCCACTCACTCGATCAAGTTTGGAGCCCCTCTGTGCCTGACCGACCGATGACTCAACCCAGCCGACCGGCACTAGCGCTTCTCTCACCAAGAGGCCCCGACTCTGTTCACTGTTCACCTTCATCATCATCAAGACATCGCCTCCGCACTCACGATGGCACCTAGTGAGAAGGACAGACGCGCAGCAGCGCTCGCGGCTGCTGAAGCTCGCCTCAAGGGATCACCGTCCCCTGCTGAGCTGGAGGAAGCGGCCAATGCGCCCAAGGTTGAACAGTGGAAACAGCCTAGCGAGAAGGACGACATCGAGGCGAAGCGGGCTCTTGCGAGATTGATCGATCGAGGCATCGTGAGGGACAACGGGTACAGGCAGAGCGCCGATGCGGTCGAGGTGAGTCTTGGGCCGCGTGTTGTATCGAGCGCCATGATGCTGTGACGTTGGGCTAGATCGCCGGGCTGACGGCAGACCTTGCTGAAGATCGCGAACAACATCCTCCAGAACCCGGAGGAAAAGTACAGGAAGCTGAAGAGCACAAACAAGATGCTCAAGGAGAAGGTGTTGGACGCGCGAGGGGGACACGAATACCTGATTGCCGTGAGCGTCCATCCACCCGTCTCGCGGCACAGGCTGCTTGATCGGTTCGATTGCTACCGGCCTTGATTGCCTGCTGACGGCAGATGGGCTTCCGTACGCAGACGATCGACTTCACCCTCACATACGTGCTTATCCCCTCCCTGCGAAGGATGCACGAGCTCCGCTTGGGGGCGGACGTACTCGAGTCTCACGTAAGCCATACATCCCTGGCCTTGCTCCCAACCCCTCACCGTCGCTGTTGCCAGCGTCATCGTGCTGACGACCAGCTGCCCGCATTGCGAGCCCGTGTCGCCGGGCAGAACGCCTCGACGGTCAACCACAAGGCAGAAGAGGCGCAACGTGTCGCGCGGGCTCTGCGCGAGATCGACGAGGATCGCGATCTGGTCAAGGCTCGTATTGAGCGCGAGCGAATCGTCCGCGAGGCGAGGGAGAAGGCGCAGAGGGAAGACGAGGCGAAGAAAAAACGGCAGGAGCAGGAACAGGAGGAGTACGAGTACAATGACCTCGACCTGGCGCTTGGAAGGGGCGGTCATACCGCCGAGTACACGACGGCGCCCCAGTCGGATCTCAGGGCGGGATCGTCGTCCGGGGGACGCGGTGCGCAGAGGCTGGACGGCCGCGCGGTTGACGAGGATGACGAAGAGATGGAGGGCGGCGAGGAGCAGAATGATGAGGACAGCGAAGAGGACGACGACGAAGACAGAGGTGAGTGGTAGCTTTCGGAAGACGTGTCGCTCTGTCCGCGTTCTGATGGCAGACGGGTCACCCAACGCAGGCCACTCACTCAATAACGGCAACTCGGTCCAGCTTCAGGGGCCCAATCAACCCACTGGTCCGCCTGATCCTCATCCGCAGGGCGGAGCGTACAGCCGCCGTGGCAACCCTCGCAGTCGTCATGCAGGCTCGGGGACGGACGATCGCCGTAACGTTATCAGCTCAACACTGCGACGAGGCGGTCCACGAGCTGCGCCTCAAGCGTTCGGCGGGTCAGGTAACGTCCTGGGCGGTCAAGCGGTCGCGAACCCCGCGGACGAGGGCGAGGAGGATATGGAGGATGAGGATCAGGATGAGGACGCGGAGCTGCTTCGTCCGCTTCATGATGACGAAGATGCCGGAAGGAATACTGGCGGGGGTCGCGTTTTGGGTTCGGCGTGATCCACGTTATCTTACCTGCTCACTTCGATCGACCTTCACGACATGATTTCGCCGCGCTTTTGTATTGTATATACTACACAGCAATGATTGACCCGATTACCGATGTGGCATACATTAAGCTCATGCTATTTATGCTGATGTATCCGATCTCACCGCCCGATGCTAGATGTATTACCACGCGTGAGCTTTGATACGTCTCTGGCACCCCGCTTCTTCTTCACTAGGTGTTCACCATCCGTTGTAAGTCCCAATGGAGGATTGTCCTTCGATCCCCAGCGTGGCGATCCCCGCCCTCCACGACACCATAGATCGGGCCTAGCCTCATGCCTGTCCCGCTCATTACAGGAATTCGAGACCGACGCCGATGCCGAAGCCCCTCGCTGTCCTCTCGCCTTTGCGTCCAATGAGCGGCATCGTGAAGTTGACCTCTATTCTAATCGGGTCCAGTCTTTCCGTCAGCGTGGATCACCGTATCAGCACTCAGACCTACCGGTACATGATACCAAGGCCCGCCGACACGTTCGGATTGCGGAACATCTTCGCCGTGTTATCCGCTAGAGATCCCGCTGTTTGTCAGCTGAGGTCGGCGGCAATGATGCAGCAGCTCACCTCGGTCATAGTTGACGACCTTGCCGGCGTTCAAGAATCCGTGAGCCCGGACGGGCCAGTGCGCTTTCCCGTAGAACGGAGTGAAGACGCTCAGACCCGCTCCCCATGCCAGTTCGCCGCCGAGGGAGTCTTGACCATCGTGCAGGCCTACACCGCCCACTTTCCACCCTCGCACCGAGTTGGGGCCGCCGAGGAACAGGCGGTCGGGCAGTTCGGTGGGTTGCGAAGAGAGGGGAAAGAGCATTGAGGTGAGGGATGAGATTGAGAAGTGCTGCGGATCAGCTGTGCCGGGCTCAGGGCTTCCGAGGAGCGGTTCCAAGACTGCGTCGAGGGGGCAATGGGCGAAAGACCACTCACAATGTTCGAACCAGCGTATAGTTGGCGGGAGAGCTGTGATTGCGACACCGTTTTGAAGAAGTGTGCTGAAGGCGACGAGCCCGGCAGCCCTGCGTATTCCTGCGCGTGAGATTCGATCTACGACGGTGCCAGACCAGCTTACATGCGTGATCTTCAACAGTTGCCCGCGCGTACCGAGCCATGGGTCGTCCCGCGTATCGCGTGTGTACGTGTGCGACAAGCTAGACTTCGTGGATGGTCTTGCCAGCTCTCGTACACTCAATGTCAGCGTTTATCCCGCAAGAGACAGAGACGGCTCACGACACGGATGCACTCGGCAACAGGTTCGTTATGTCTCGAGCGATGTATTCATATTGCAGGTCGTGCAAGCCCCAAGGCGCAATCGCCTGGAGTGAGCTGCATCTACGGGAGATGGAAGAACATGCGACTCACACTGAATTTCGCCCGGCCTCCTTGCGCCAGCTCCCGGTGCGAAGCAAAAGCGCTGTTATCCCGGTCGAACGAGAATCCAGACAGAGCGAAGGACAGCAATGGCGAGCCAAACAAGGGCGTGGACAGCGACACCGAGTACGCCGACTTTGTCTTCGTTCCAACAGACGCTTGTCCTTCCAAGCTCTCTCCGCCGCCGAGGGCATTTCGTAACCTAGCAGTAATGTTCTGCCGTCAGCTTAGCCCCTCCCATCGGAAGATAACAGCTCACTCCTCCACCTTCGCCTCCGCCGACTTCCGTCCCGGCCTTCAGGAACAGCCTTCCCCGCTCTTTCAGACCGAGAACAAGCTCCACCTCGTCCGCGTCTCCGCCGCGCTTGTTTTCAAGCCGAACGGAGCTCTGGTCCAGGTCGAAGACGCCGAACTTGTCCAAGTGCGCAACGAGAGCCCGCGTTGAAAGCAGCACTTCATGCAAAGTCTTCGGCGGAGGAGGGGCGGGATTGAGCCATTGTGGCAGCAATGAGGGGGAGAGGAAGGGCGACAAGAGCGAGTTGAGGAAGGAAGAGCGGGTGGTAGGAGGAGCGGGGTGCAGTCGGATCGAGCTGAGCCGAAGCGGCCGGTCCATGTTGTCGTGGATCTGCAGTTCAGCTTGATCCTGCACAGAACGGGGCGGAAAACTCACCACCGAGCTGAGGCGCTGTTGCGCAGCGATATACTCCCCCTTCAATCGTCTTTCGAACTCTTCTTCTTGCATTCGTTGTATCTCCGCCGGATCCTGGTCGACCGGCTGCGTCGGCGTAAATGCGTTCAAGCTAGGCTTGTCCGGGACGCTCTCCTCCACGCGTCGACTTTCGGCCTCTTGCGACATCCTGAAGGCATCTCGGAAGATCGACCTGGACCCAGGTAGGCCGATAGGCGGACCGGGAGGGGAAGTGGGGAGGGAGGAGGAGACGGCCGGGTCCTGCCCAATCAGCTTGACAGTCTGACGACTTCGTAGCAGCGTAAGCATACCTGCTTGACCTCGACCTCGACCTCGACGGTGTCGACGGGCGCCTTTGGCGGACCTCCTTCCGCGGTGGGGTCCATCGTGGGCGCGAGTGATTTACAGGAAGGGGTATACAGACAAGAACAAGAGGTGTTGGAATCGCTCGGGCGGGTTTTGGAAAGTTCGGCGAAGCGCTCCGCCAACCCGTCACTTTGCGGGGCTCCGGCCATGATTTCACCAGCCGTTGCAAACGCGATTTTGCCTGGCGACAGCGGTGGGAGTGATAGCGTCGAACCTTCAAGCCAAAGGCTTACATTGCGCACCGAATACTGGAGATGCCGTCCAAAGTCGAGGAGAACTTGCCGCCGACGAACGAGGGGTACGGAACGAAAGAGTACTGGTGAGTCGGGTTTGCTCGACTGAACCACTGTGCGCGGTGCTGAGCTGACTGCTTGCAGGGAGGAACGATACACCAAGTCAGCTGCGCCTGCATCCAGTTGCTCCCGAACTAACATGGCAGGGAAGGTCCAGAGGTCACGTTTGACTGGTTTCTGGCGCCCGAGTACCTTTTGCCGATCATGAGGGACCTGACGGGCGAGCTGGGGTACGAGGCGAGGGTGTTGATGCTGGGCTGCGGGAACTCGGGCTTGAGCGAGGTCGTACGTGTGGTTCCGGCCGTTCAGACCCTCAGCTGACAGCTAGATGTATGATGCGGGATGGAAGAATATCGTCAACGTCGATGTACGTCTGGTCTCGCGCCGTTGGATTGGGAAATGCGCTTCGCCGAACCTGTCATGCCATCCGCCCGGAGACAGCTAGGAATGGTCGCATCTCGCGCCAAGCCGGCTAACGGGCAGTACTCGGCTGCCCTTATTACGCAAATGCGGCAGCGGCATACATCTCGCCCACAGATGACATGGCTCGAGATGGACGTGTTGGATCTTCAGTTCGGCGAAGACGAGTTCGACCTGGTTGTTGACAAAGGTGCGCACAGCTGCCGGTCCCAAACGAAAAGCTAATAGTAGGAACAATGGAGTGAGATCGCAAGTGCATGTGAAGAGGATGGAAGGCTAACGCCCAGTGCGATGCTGACGACGAAAGGCGATCCATGGGTGAGTCCACACCGCTGCGTCGTAGCGGGCTTCGCTAAGGCCAGAACCCTCCAGAGAAGGACGTCCGGACGTGTACGCAGGAGGTGTCGGAAGCCCTGCGGTGAGTGGCATCGCTGTGCCGAACCCCTCAAACTCTGCTCGAGAGATTGCAGGATGTCACGGATCTTTGCCGCGGAACCTGGGCAGACCGACCAGCGGCCGGTGCTCGAGGACGCGTATCGCTGACGAACAGGGTCCTGAAACGCCGGCCGACCTCGAAATTCGTCTAGTGAGCTCCCAATCACCAGCAAAAGATAGCAATGAACTCTCACTGACCCCGCAGCTTCACCTTTGGTCAGCCGCACTTCCGGAAACGATATCTCGTCGACCGGCCAAATTTCTCCCTCACGCACCGCGAGATTGGCCCACCGGAAGGATTTGCCTACTTCCAGTACACTCTGACCTATACGCCTTCATGAGCGAAACGGTCATGCATCCTGCGTCCCACGTGCGGGACAACCCCATGCTTGTTACCACGATGTTGATGCATATTTTGGGCCAGAACGTAAACGATAACAGGCGCTCCGTATCATTACCTACAGCGCACCGGGCATATCCGATGGATATCACGCCAAATCACCCCACTCTGACCCTAAATCGCTATCTTTCAGACTTGTTGCACCCTCTCGCTCCCAGCCAGCCTGCTTGTCAATGCATAAAGCGACAGAAGAGCACGCGATGTTACGTTCCGACTTCATACGCATTGACATATACATGTACAGCACCGGATTACGCTCCGCCTTCACGACAGAATGGCTCGCTCACGCTCACCACCGACCGAGAGGACTCCGCTCGTACCTCTCCAGCCGGGCACCGAAGAGGTGGTCAAACGCGGATGGTTCCCCTCGCTCAACCGGGTGTTGTTTACGACATGCCTCCTCTCGCTCACATTCGCGTTCACCCAGACGTCCATCATGTACGGCTTCCGGCGGATGACCTGCGAGGACTACTACCTGCATCACCCCGATGCGGTCGAGCCGGCGCCGGATAGATGTACCTTGAGGCGTATCGAGGCTGACACGGCGGGGAGTATATCAATCATGGTCAGCACGACCATGACGTGCAGTGAGCCCACCAGTCCTTCGCCGCCCAGCTGTGCCCTCCTACGACGAAGAATCCCGGGCGCTGACCTCCAGCGGTGATCAACGTCTTCCTCACCGGATGGTGGATCAAGCGCTTCGGCCCAAAGTCCGCGATGTTCCAGCAATCCTTCTGGCTCTGCTTCCGCAGCATGTGCCAGATGTACGCGATCAGCCACGGTGGCAGGCTTGGAATCAACATCATCCAGTCGACGCAGATCTTCAACATTTTGGGCTCCGCCGGCGGGTACCAGCTGGCGGCGAACAGCTATGTCGCATTGTTGGTCGATGGAGAGCGGCGTACAGGAATGTTTGGGGTTCTGACAGGGATGGTCATGCTCGGCAATTCGGCTGGGTATTCGCGTGAGTAGCTGCAGGCGCCCGTGGGTGGTGGGCTGCGCTGACAGCAGTGGGTGGCCTGACGGAGCGTCTCTTCGGGCCCCTCGCGCCGTTCCAGACGGCATTCTGTATGCTCGTCTTCTGCACGATATTCGGCGCGTTGTGCCTGCCATATATTGCGCCAACCAAGACGGCCGATTCGGAGGGTAGCAGGACGAAATCGAACAAGCTATCGTTCCTCGCCCCGTTGGCGCTGTTCGTCCCGCGCCGAATCACGTATGACGACGGCTCCAAAGGTCCCAGGCAGTGGTCGTTGCTTTTCCTCGCTCTGGGCGCGTTCTTCAGCGTCTTCGCGACGGCGTTTGTGCCCATGGGGCTGCAGCTGGTCTCCACGAATGTTTTTGGTTTCAGGCCTGCCGAGACGGGTCTGATGCTGGTGAGTGCGGGCTTCGTTTTTGGATTGGCCCAGCATTCGAGCAATAGGTGGTGGGTTACACCGCTGACGACAGTCCCTGACTCTACTCGTCAAGGCCTTCTTCCTGTCAATCTGTTTCCCCGCCATCATCAAGCACGGCCGGAGGTGGTACTCGTCCCACAGCGTTATCACTCCGGGCTCGTCCACGCCGGTGACTTCCACCTTCCCATCATCCCCGACCTTCTCCTCGAGCCGGGCCGACCGCTCGGCCCGCAACCCATCGGAAGCGACCCTAGTCAGCTCTGAGCCCGTCTCGCCCAAGACCGTCCCCCTTTCTCTGTCCCCGAAATCGACCACCCTGTCCAAGTCGCATGACCAAGATCTTTCACCCGATGTCCCGCACCCGGAAGACCCGCACGAGGTCGTCCTCTCCACGCCGGCCAGACCAGACCAAATCGCCATCCCCCAGGCCCCGACCGACGTGAAACACGGCTCGACGTTTGACCTCCATTTCCTGCGGTACAGTATCCTCCTCGACGCGATCCTGACAAGTCTCACGAGCCTCATGAGCCGGTGGGAGCACATCTATATCGCCGCTGCGATCCTGCCGCTCGCGAGCGGGACCGGCGCGGCATGTAAAGGCGTTGCGACGGACTTTGTCGATGCGGAAACGAGGGCTTCGGTCTTGAGCGCCATTGCGCTTGTGGAGAACCTCGGTGAGTGTTGTCGGAGAACGACGGAAGCGTCGATCGCGGGCTCGCCACGGAATGAGGTAGGCTGGCGACTAGTAAGTGCTGACGCGCAGCGACGGTATCGACTGCCGGTCTCTTTGGGTTCGTGTTTGCTGCGCTGAGTGAAGCGGGCGTACCGACGCTGGTCTTCCTCGTGAACGGCGTGAGTGTAATGACCACTCACCACGGGTCGGGACTGACGGCAGTGCACGGCACTTATCGCGTTCTTCGTGCTTTTGTTGGTCCATATGCCCAGGGTCCAGACGCATTTGGCGTGACCGGCATTCCTCAAGCGATTGTAGAAGGGTGCAACAGATGCAGATTAGATGTGGCTCGTCCAGAGTACGCATCCCGGCGATCAATAAGCCCATATCGGTCGTAATATCATTATCATAAGCCATCTCACACGCACAGCGCACAGTAGGCACCGCCTTCAATTATACAGACCCTCCCACTCGTCTTCTTCTTCCAGCGCTGGGGGAGGTCCATCCCCGCGAAAGTCCGTCTCGTTCCGAGTATGGCTGTTCGCCTCCCCTCCACGCTCGATCGCCTTCATCCGCGCCTCCCTCACTTCCTGTAATGTCGGCTCCGCTGCCTGTTCCCGCTCCATCTCTTCCATTGCCAGCAGCTCATCAAAGTCCGGTCCGTCGTCGTTGTCGTCGTCGTCTGGGCGATCGAAAAGCGGCTGACTGGAACCGCGACCACTGGCTTCGCGTCGGTTCGCTGTGTCCAAACCGAAGTCTGCCTCGTCTTGACCTTCCGTCAACCCCTCCGGCAGAATGTCTGCGTGGTTTTCTGCAGGCGATAAAACAGCGTGGTGTTCCGGCGAAGCCGGAGGGTAGAACGCATCCCGGTATCCCTTCATCGCGATCTGTAATCAGCTGTGCTCGACGTCCTGGCGTCATAGAGATCCATCTGACACGCGTTGCGCGCTCAAGTGGAATGCTAGAGAAGAACCCACCTCCATGCGTCTTGATCGACATATCGTCTCCACGCGCTTGATCGTCCCCTCGAAATCGCCCTTCGGGAACATGCCATGCGCCCACAGCTGATACACATTCAAGAGGTCTCGCAGGTCCTTCTCCTGTCCGTGAGCGCGACAATTCATCCAGGTTCCATCAGCTCACCTCTTTGCCCTTCCCACGTGGTCTGAATCGTTTGGCAGCTTTCATGAGAGCCGGAAAGCCATTGTCGCCCATCAGCCTAGCTTCAGCACCCATTTCCCTTCCTCACGAACGATCATGACAGTTTCGATGAGGATGATGGATGCCAGACCAGACGCACCTGTCAATATCTACCTTCGCCATCACCCGCCGCCTTTTCCCCGGCGGTTCATCGTCACCCTCACCCCGCGCTTCATCCGCCTCGCCATACGCCGCGGAGAGGTCGAGCGGGTCAAACCCCTCATCGAAGATGACATCGTCAAAGTTCTCGACCGCGCTCTGGTCAGCCGCTTCTGGCCGAGGGATCTGGAAGGACGGCTGGGCAGGAGGCGATGGCGGTGGGATTGTGGTCGGTCGGACTCGTATGGGAGTGTCGCTCGGAGAGAGGAAGAGCGATTCGCGGTGGGCTGGTGAGGGCGAGCGAGGTGTAGGGGAACGTGGAGGCCGAGGTGGGGAGGGCGAAGTGCCGGAAAAAAGGTCAGCGAGATCCGCCGAAGCCATGCTGTTCTTTCTATTGCTCCGTGCACGAGGTACGGAATCAAGTATCGATGGAGTGGAACGAAAGTTGATGAGGTGGATGTACAATCGGTTTAATGTCGAAAGGTCGAGACGCGTCCGACGAGACGCGTCGCGAGCTGCAGCGACGATCGGCTACCTGCGGGTGGCGACGACAACGAGCGCATCAGTTGTACTCATTCTCACCGTCTAGGCATCAAGCTGAGGTGAGACCTCGATGAACAGGGCCTCAGTGAGGTCGACTGCTCCTGTTGCCTGGACGCTATTGCTAGACCGATCCACAGCCGCAATCGCGAATTTCATTCTCTGGCTCCCTCACGTCCGCAGGTACGAAGGCTCTTCTGCGTACTGTCGATGACGCGACTCAAACTACGCAGCGCTTCATCCTATGCATACTTTCTGTCCGCTTTACGCTCCTCAAGACATTTTCCAGCCCTAATTCACCTCAGCATCTCTGATTGCTTTTCCTTTGTTTTTCATCTTCTTGCCTGAATCCGACTGTCTGCCATCGTGACCTATTCCGCCAGTCTGACTTGCTTGCTCGCGCGCACCGCGGCAAAGACCTATGCCAAGTCAAACTCGAAAGAGTACGCCGTGGTCTTGTCGTTCTGGTATATAGGGAAGGTGACACTGCCGCCAGAGTATGTATGCCCGTAGTAACCGAGGTCTTCTGGGTCTCCGACCTGACCGTAGTGTCCGTTGTCGACAAACGAATGCGTTAGGATGTTGAGGGTGCCGGACGATGGCAGGCCAAGCGATTCCAAGTCGTTGAGCTGTACGTACCATGTGCCGGTGACCTGGCGGGTGCCGACCAAGATGCGGGCCTTGTTCTGCTCGGTGTCGTACGTTGCATACACGTCCAGCGCGAGATCCGACGACGCGTCCGTCGCAACCCGCGTGCCGGTCATGTTGGTCGCATAGTACTTGTACACCTGCCATTCGCCATTGGGGTAGTAGCCGGTCCCGGTCGCCGAATACTGATCCGGCGCCCCCGACTTGGACAGCAAGCTGGCCATAAAGTCATGCAGCTGGGTTGTGCTGAGCCAGTTACCCCGCAGACCGTACGCGTTGGCCCGCTCCAGCTGCGCAATCCACCACGCCGCATTCGCCGCGACCTGCTCGTCGAAGACAGCGTACTCGTTGATGTTGGCCGGGGTGGAGCCGCCCGTGAGGCCGTATTGGGTTATGACTGCTTGCTGGCCCGAAGACGCGCGGTTCATGCTGCTGTCCCCGCCGGTCTCCATGTGCCACGACCATTGATCCGGCTCGGTCCCGTTCGACTTGACGAAAGAGGCGAAGTTCGTGTACCACCCGTTGTTCGTGCCGGGCTCGCTCGAGGACGACGGGCCAGAGATGATCATGCCCGGGAAGGTCTCCTTTACTTTGGCGTAGGTCCGCCCCCACATCTCGAGGTACTGTTCCTGCGATCGCCCCCAAAAGACAGTGCCGAGGTCCGGCTCGTTCCATGTGTCCCAGACAAGACCTTCGATCATCGAGTTGGCCTGCATGTCGGAGAAGACTTGGGTGAGGTATGCATCGTAGTAGGTCCAATCACCGTCGTCTCCAGGGTACGGCGTCGACGAGTTCTGCGTGCTGTCCGCGCCGTATAGGTCGTGCGGAAGGAATACAAAGCCCGCGTTGTACTTGCGCGCCGTTTGGTAGTTGGACAGCACAGACGCGAATCGGTTCTGCAGTCAGCAAAGTCCGAGATGGGAAAGCAAGACCGCCAACCTTGTATTCGTCCAGACCCCAGATCCACCCACGACCTGGCGCCAGTACTTGCGCCCCGCCCGCTCGGACGTACTGCAGATCGATATCGGTGTAAAACTGGTCGGGGATTTGATCGGGAGTGTCGGGCACGCCGTACAGGATGCCGGCGGCGTAGTGCTGTGGGGTGCCGGTGTTGGAGGCCCAATGTACCACTGCCGTGGTACCGTCCCGCTTGCTTGGGATGGCCGTGGCGTGGATGAGGCAAAGTTGCGCGCAGAGCGCGAGAAGCTGGGTCGGGGAAGGCATTGTGGAAAGGGATGGAGGTGGGGCGACATCACGAGACGCTTGGGCAAGGTCTTTATACGTCGAGGTGGCATCGCTACCGGTAGTTTCGCCTTGACAAGTGTCCTACTTGTGCATACCGGTAGGCTCATGGTCGCCCCGTTGATCCGGATTCTAGAAGGCCCGACTTCCAGTAAGGCCGACAGCTACGCGCACATCCGTCATCCTGACGAAGATCAAGCGACAAAGCGGCGAATGAAGGGCAGACTGGCGATCTTTCATGACGAAGTAGTGCCCGATCAGGTTAGCTGAAACTTGAGAGGCTCCGCGGGGTATGAGCTGCTTAGTCGCGCCGTTTCAGGCGGCGCTCGATCCAGTTCATCCGCCCATTTGCCGAATGCTTAGCCGGTCAAAGCCGCTAACCCTTTCTGATCATACCTCACGTTCATTGCGCGGGCTTGGACCGAGCACCATGGGATCTTTCTGGCAGTTGACTGCTTCGGAGGCAAAAATAGACATGCTGCTGCAGACCTGACGCGCAACTCGGTGTTACTCGACGTGAAGCCGAACAGATCTCGCGCTAGTGGATCGTGCTGCACGTGATTTCCGGAGGATCTGATCAGATGAGGAGGGGCCAAAAGCGGGGGCTGGAATGCTTACGACTCAAGATCTGCACCATCCCGGATCGCTCACTCTCGCTTCTCTGTGAAGGGTGCACCAAGCACGGGACGCCAGTACATGTGGTTGACAGGGGTGGACACGACAGCTGCGCAATGCGCGTCTCACCATACTGCTGGGAGGTCGGGCTGGCATGCTCCCAACCGCGTGAATCTCCTCTCGTGCAGGGCAGAGTCAGTGGTCGAGGCTGAGATGTGAATTGTACTGTGAGCGTGTAAGCCTGTTCCGCCGTGGCGCCCGAGAAGACTCGTACTAGTGGCAGCCTATCGCACTATCGTGGGTTCCGGTCATAGCCGCCGCTCGAACACGGATAGACAGGCTACGAATGTCTCAGCAACGACAGGAGAAGGGTCGCGTCGCTGCCCAGTCATGCATGGCCGCGACTCGCAGCGAGCTTCATCACTTGCCGACGACATTAGATGGCGGACTGGCGGACTTGCTCTGATCTCCGAATACCCTCGGTCAAAACCCCGCCGTTGCCGGTGACCGGTGTTGCCGGACTGAAGATGGACCGAGCAAAGGCAATACCCGCGGCCCATCATTGCGCCACCACCACCTCATCCCACCCCATCCCCCCTCGTGCTCGGCGGCTCGCAGTATTCAATCACCGAGCCATCCGAACCGTTACTCACCTCCATCCAACACACTTCCTTGCTGCCTCCGTCGGCACCTGCACCGAGGAGTCCGAGCCGGCAGCTGGCTCCAGCGAGCGTGTCATCATCATGGGGACCCACAATACCATCCCCCCTCGCACCGACTTTGACCGAAAGGGGTCCTGGGGCGCTCCTCCAGCTTCGCCATTCACATACCCGCCCACGATCCCCGGCAGCTCGAGCTCGTTTGGCGGTCATACAGAAGGTGCCAACAGCGGGGGCAGTAGCGGATACGACCAAAGTGGAGAAGAGTATAGTGTGGGCGTCAAGAGGCAGCGCCGCGATAGCGAAGTGATGTTTGGCTTGGCTGAGGAAGTTGGAGAGAACAGGTGGGCTAGGCATGTGTGACTGCAAGGAGGGTGGGCTGATACTAGACCTCTCGCTATCACGTGCGCTCCGTGTCGCGCGAGAAAGATCAGTATGCATGCTCTACCCTTCACCCAGATCGGTGTATGGCTGATGCGCAGAATGCGACTCGAAGAAGCCCGTCTGCAACAACTGTGCCAAGTGAGTGTACGGGATTGAAGACGGATGTATTGCTGACGACAGAAATCCGACTGAGTGTTATTACCCTCTCAAACTCAAGCCGGGTCTTCGCCCAGGAACAGGGACCGATATGGTCAAACGTCTCGAAATGCTCGAGGACCGTGTGCATCTACAGGAGACCCGGATAGCCGAGCACGAAGCCCGCTTTGCAACGCTGTCGGCACTCAACAACAATAACAACACCCAGGCCCAACTACCCCCACAACAACACCATTCCTCCCTCACACCGCTGCTCGCTCTTCCGCCCATGCCCATGTCCACGCCATCCATGACACAGCCACTGCCTGACCTCAGCGGGCCGGGATCCGCCGGATTGGAGTTCGTCGCGCCAACTGCAAACTCCTTCGGACCCAGCGCATCGCCATCCGGTCTCAGCACAACCTCGTTTCATGATCCTATGGTTCTTCCCTCCCAGGATATCGTGTACGACATACTGAACCTGTTCTGGACGCACATACATCCATGGGCGCCGATCCTCTCGCCCACGCCCCTCCCGCTCCATCCTCCATGGAACATTGTCACGCATGCCATTGTCGTCGTGACTATCCGACTATCGAATGACCCGCGCTTAGAAGGCAAGCACGAGCAGTACAAGCGTTCAGCCAAGCAGCACGTCTTGGCGCACGCTATCGAGTCGACATCGATATCGTCCGTACAAGCCCTGGCCCTGCTCGCGCTCGACCTGATCGGCACGGACCAGGGTCCCTCTGCGTGGGGAATCTTGGCTCTCTTGACGCGGTCGGCCGTACATCTTGGCCTGACGACCGAGGACGACAGCACCAGCGGATCAGCGAATGGAAATGGGTTCGCCACGCCCAAGGCGCCCGCGCCTAGTCTCAGTCGAACGAGCATCATCCCCCCACCGGCAGATTGGACCGAGGATGAGGCGAGACGGAGACTGTACTGGCTCATTTTCTCGCTGGATCGGTACGCGTGCGTATCGACCGGGTGGGACTTTGCTCTGCCGGACTTCGACATCAGCCGAAGGCTGCCGTGTGCAGATGAGCTGTGGATTGGAAATGTGAGTGCTTAGCCGGGGCGTGTCCGAGAGGCCGAGAGTCCATGAGACTGATACGCAGGAGTGGTACATCACCCCTACGTTCCGACCCATCCCTCACCTCCTTTCCCCGCACGAGCATACCGCCCTTTCTCCTTTCGCTTACCTCGTCGAAGCGCTTGATCTGTGCGGACGGTCGCACACGCTCCAAAGCCAGACAATCGATCCGTCTGATTCTCGAGCCGTGGACAGGCGTAGAGATAGCAGTGTGACGTTGACAAGTGCCGCCAAGAGGTGGTTTGGCGACCTACCGTTCAAGAACCGGCAACAAGATGCTATGACGTTGATGATTGTGAGCTCTGAGGTCCAAATCATGGTTCAGCTGACGTGCAGCAAGCGATTTATCATGCGTGAGCTAGCGCAGTTCCGAAGAGCGCTGTCAGCTAACGGTCAGCACACTTCTCAAGCTGAACGCATATTACGCCTACCCTGCTCTGTCGAACGGTGATCCCGTTGAGCCGTACACTTCGACTTGTCTTACGTCTACCAAAGCTATGGTTGCGTTATGTGGCGCTGCCAGGGAGATAGGGTTTGCTCGGTCCAGCTCGCCCTTGTTCGTCTGGTCTTCCTGGGTTGCAGCGAGAGTGCTCTTCAGTACGTCGCCTCTTCACATTTGCGATTCCTTGCCAGCTGACTTCCAGTCCATGCGTTCTTGAATCACCGCGATGGCCCAGACGAAGACTTTGACGCGATAGTCGGCGCCTTGAAAGAACAAGCACAGTACTGGTCTCTCGCCAGTGAGCTGCTACAGCACCTCGGTATGGCTAAGCTCACGCTCAGACCAATATGTGCGCCTGCTCGAACGCGCTCGACGCAAATGGCTGCAAGCGACTTCCGGTACGGACCCAAGTCTCCCCGACGCAATCCATGTACTGCTCGATTTGCGCCGGACGGCATATGGTGCTGTGGCCAATAGCTCCGAGACGCCCTTCCATTCGCCAGGGGAGTTCAACCTCAATCACCTGCCGGCATGGGCGGTGCAGCCACTGCTTGGGGATCTGCATAGCTGGTTCGATTTGCCGGCGGGGGTGTTCCAGGACAATTTCTGACGGGGGTGAGGGGGTGGGAGAGCGTGTGTAGTGCTTCTCAGCCTGATCTGCTTGTGGAATCCATTTCTGGGCACCAACTTCCGCGAGTCGGACTTTCGAGACTGAGTATCACCTGCCTTGTCAAGGCAATCGCTGAAGCATGATCAGGCGAGGTCGACATATGCCGCGTGACAAGCAACAGTAGCCTGTCCAGGTCGCGAAGCTTGCGATCGTGTAGCCAGTCGTATATACATGAGAAGTAGAGAAATAGGCAATATAATGATGAGATGTCAAACAACGTCCGGGCCGCCCCCTCGCCTCCTACGACATGACGAACCCAGCCCCACCTCGCAAGATCCTGCTGACGCTCCTCCAGAACAATGCCTCGGCCGGATCGAGCTCCCCTTCCTGCTTGACCAACCACGCCTTGAACCTGACGACATCCCCGTCCCGCACGCCCTCCCGGTCTCGCATACGCCGCACGACGACCTCGACCGCGTCCCGGGCAGCCGTCTTAGTATCGACGTCCATGCTCTCCGTCGTCACCGCGCGGTGCCACCAAGTCCTCAGCAGGAGCATCACGGCCCGCTTGCCGCTCTCGTCCGCACGCCACGAGTTCGTGCGTCGGTCGGCGGACATGGCCTCCTTCGTCCCCTCGATGAGGAACGACCAGCCGACTTCCCGCGCGCCCCACGTCGAGTACACCTCGGACGTGACGAGCAGGCCCGTGCGCTTCTCGTGCGCCTCGGCCACGCGGCGCGACAGACTCGCCATGAACAGCGAGGTGTACGCGATGGAGAGCAGCGTGTCGGTCTTGGCGCGCGCGAGGTGTGCCGTCGGCAGGTCCGAGTTCGAGAGAAGGGTGAGGGCGAGCTTGTACTGCTTCACGGCCGACTCGAGGAGCTCCCACGCCGTCTGCGCGAGGGCCGACGAGGGGACCAGGCCCGCGGCGACCTCGTCGTCGGGCGTGAGGGAGATGACGGACGCCTTTCGGCTCCATGCGGATGTCCCGTCCGGGCCAACGAGCGGGGCAGACATGGAGGACAGTCGGCGGTTTCGCGGGCCCGGCGACGCCGAGTGCTCGGGCAGCCACGAGCCGCGACGGGCGGACGGCACGCTGTGGCTGATGGAGAAGCGGGCGTGCGCCGGCGAAGGGGAGAAACTCGACAGCTCCTCGCCCTCGGGCATGGCGTCGAGCCCTGATCCTTTGCGCGAACTGGATCGGGCGCTGTCGCGTCGTCCGTCGGCCGCGAGGACCCGGCGCGCGTCGACGGGGCTGAGCGGCGCGGTGCTGTCCTTCCGGGTCGGGTGCGAATCTTTGCGGCTCGACGGGTCATTCTTCCCCAGCGTGGGCAGTCCCGCCAAGTCCTCCTCGCCGGATCCGCTGCCGCGGGACGATCCGTTCTTGGACACCGACTTGGAATCATCGTCATGTCCCTCGACCCCCTTCTCGTCCTCGTCCTCCTCCTGTATCGTCGACTCGACGCTGTCGGTCCGCTTGCTGAGCTTGCGGTTAGCAGCGGCGGCGCCCGTCGAGCCCCTGATCCGGCTCGCCGGCCGGCGTTTGCGCCACACCAGTCGAAGCAGCGAGGCGTACAGCAACTTGGCGTCCCCAACCTGCCGGACCGCCTCCCACGCGAGCGTGGACGCCGCGGCGCCCTTGGAACCCTTGAGCTTTGCTGCACGCTCGCGGCACTCGGTCGCAAGCAGAGTCATGTCGGACATGAGCGAGCGGAAGTCGTCTTCGTCGAGATCCGTGCCGAGGACGAAGGTGTGTCGCAGTCGTTCGAGGGATGAGCGGCCAGACGCGAGCTGCACCCGCGTGATCAGGTTGGCAGAGGACGACGACGACTTGACCCGCGCGGCAGCGGCCACCGTGGCCATGTTGGACGCCTGGTCCAACGCCTGTTCCGCCAGCTCGCAGTGCGCCTCGACGGTGGGCAGGTCGATCGCGAGCGACGAGACGGTGATGGCGGCGCTGGACAGCGCCAAGAACGTCTCGGCCATGGCCGGGGCCTGCTGCGCCGCCTCGTCCTTCTTCATTGCCCGGATTCGATCCATCTTGTCCCCCGCCACGTCCTCCATGAACGCCAGGGCATCCCGGGCCAAGGCGCCGATTTTCCCGTCCCAGATCTTGTGCTCGTCATCGGCCGCATCGTCGTTCTCGAGCAGGATCGCACTTAACAGAGCACACGCCTGCGCGAGGGTCTCGCGCGCCGAAACCGACTGCGGCGCAATCTCCACGAGCTTGCGCAGCGACTTGACAGCGTCGGTGAGCGACGCGGTCGCCACGCGCGGGGGCTGGTAGTTTGTCGCGAGCTGAATGAGGACTTTTGCCCGCGCGAGCATCGCACGCGCATTGTTGGGCTTGTGCGAGAGCGAGCTGTTGAAGTAGTCGATCGCGCGGTTCAGGTGCTTGTACGCCTTTTCCGTGCCGACCTTGTACGTGTTTGCCTTGGTCTCGTGGCCGAGTCCGGCTGCGATTAGCTCGTTCGCTGACCCATCTTCTCGCCCGACCCACCCTCCATGCAGCCCTCATACGACTCCATGGCGTTCTTGCTGCTCCGTCGGCTGGCCTTGCTGACTTCGCTGGTGCGGCGCGACGGGTGCGTCTGGTTGCTGGACTCAGAAAACGCTACGGAGCTCTTCTTGCCCGCGACTTTGAGCGGCTCAGGCGAAAATAGGTCACGTCCCTCGCCGTCGAGGTCGTCGGGCGATCCACTGCCGATGGGCGAGACGGGCGGAGTGGGCAGTGCGGTCGAGACGGTCAGAGTATCGTTTGACGGTGGGAGGGACACATCGAGCGCTTTTTGTCGCAAAGGCGATGGAGAGGCCGGCGCGCGGGCGCTAGCAGAGGTGGTGAGTATCGGTGCGCGGGGGGAGGGGGGAGACGCAGGACCCGAGAGCGAGTAGTCCGAGGCGAACAGCGAATTTGCGGGGGAGGACGGCATCGCGGGCAGGCGATCGGCGGAGGTATTACTGTCAATTAAGGGCCGAGCGGGGCAGGGGTTTCTAGCGCTCCCGCGGGTCGTCGACGCCTGCTTGTTGGGTGCGGGCGAGATCTGTGCGATGTGGAGTTGGCTCGAGGATGCTCAGGTAATACCAGGCGTGGGAGAACGGTGGGGGGTGTACCTCGTCGTGTACTTCCGCGAGACCACGGGGAGTATCAGATCCAGTCGCTAGTGCTTATATCGTCGTCGATACTGTCGACGCCAATGTCGTCGTAACGTGCGATGGGAAAGCCAGGTGAACACCGGGAAGACAAAGTCTCAGCGCTCTTTGTATGTCTAGTGCAAGTCTATATCTCTCTATGTACTCTGCTGACAGCACCGGTGACTGTCGCGAGGATCGGCGCCGCCGTCGTTTCCCTGGCGAGAGAACACTAATGAGGCCGCGAGACACACCACCGCAGCGCACCCGATCTTGCCTGACGTTGATCTCTCTGCCCATCCCATGGGCTCGGTCGACCAAACGGTGCTAAGCGTGAGACAAAGCTTACCGTTCCTGACCCATCGAGCAGACTTGCCCTGTTCGGAAGGCAGCCTGGTGGTGGTGGGCCGTAAGAGGCAAGAGAGCAGGAGATGGTGCGCGGGACCATGACGAATGGCTTGACACGGCGTCGCCGGGCAAGGGTCGTCGCCGACGATGATACGCTGTCCGGCGAGGCCCTAAGGGGTAGAGGGGTAGGGGCATCCCTGCATAGCCATCCCGAATTGGCTTGCCGTGGCGCCAGGTACTTCCCGAGTGGCCGAGCTGGACGCCCTTTGACTCCAGATAGCATTCCTGATTCCCTCGAACACACGGAATATGATCGACAACAAGCGTTAGGGCCTCCGCGGAGGCAGCCATGGGAGCGCGAGCCTCTGTGGTCCAGAAGGTTAGGCTATACAGGGACGAGCTTTAGAGTTGGCGTATGACCCGAATACCGTTCTGTTCGACGCAATAGGCAAAAAGCGTCCGGCGGAGGCAACAGCTGAGGCACGTCGGCGATCGCCGAGAACAGTTCCCGTTCGTAATGCATTACAAAAGCTCCTAATGCACAAAATCGTATTGACCCGTATAATCGTATTGACCCGTATTGCCCATGCACGATCCGCTCGCTCAACGAGCATCCCACGACCGATTCTCAGGACCTGGCAGTGGCGGACACCGCGCGGGCATACCGCCAGCCAGTGCCGCCCAAGTGCAATAGTCCCTCCGCTTGGCCACCATACGCCAGATCCACCCGACCAGCGCGAACGGGCGACCTCTGGACCAGTGAACTACCGTCAGCTTGAGCTCACATGGACATGATCCGCCGCGCTGCACGCACCGACCCAGATCCGTATCACCGGCCAGCGCAGGATGGTATGGTGCCACCGGAACCAGCTGTCGTCGTATGCCACCTGCACGCTCGGGTTCATGTATATCCGGGGAGGGCGGGCCGGATCATTGTACAGTCGGTGCAGATCATATGACCATAAGAAGCATTCCGAGTGATCGCATGCTTGGATGCCCGATGAGCGGAACTTGATCGGGAGGGTGAGCTCTGGGGAGGAGACGGAGCCGGGATAGGTGTCTTGAGTCAGTTTGTGCACCAGTATGCGTGAACGCGAAGGCAGGAATACGACCATGAGGCGCCGGACTCACCATCGTCGACCATCTTCCAGCCACGTTTGATGGGGGAGGTGCTGTTCTGAGGGGCGTCGCCATTATGGTTTTGTGGGCGGTACTTGTATGGGCCTGCCTGAAAGACGACGACACCGTTCCAGCACGCCGAAACGGGGAAGGGCTTGTTCGCGCGCAGTAGGTCAATCGAGACGGGGTCGTCGGTATATGGCCAGTATGGGCGAAGGGGCGCGCCACATATGTCACGAGCGACCCAAGTGTCGTACAGCCCTGCGCGTCAGTCACCGCATGATCTCGACTTTATTGCACTACGCACCTGGCGCGGCGAGGTCTATTCCGCAGGCCATGTCGTACTCGTCTGCTGTGCCATCTTCCCTCTTGACCCCTCCCGCCTCGTCGTTGCCGTCCACCTTTGTCCCGATGAGCCGAACGAGATCCTCCCACTGAAACAACACATCGTTCAGAAAAATGATCTTGTCGTAGTCTTGGTAGTTCTCCAACCGGACAGCCGCATCGGTTGCTTGTAACGGCTCGAGCACCCTGTTCCGCGCCTGAGCCAAATAGCGGATCCGTTCCGGCGATGTCGGGTAAGGCCACCACCGTCGTTCGTCCTCCGTCGCGATGATCCGGTGAGCGATGTGGAGGTTTGAAAGCGTCGTGTTGAGCGTGTCAAGGTATGTCTTTGTCTTGTCGACCGAGTTGGACTCGTATATCGACACGAAGACGTTCTCGCGTCCGACTGCGCGTCAGCTGGGACCCAGGCAGATATACATTGGCACGTGGGCGAGAACGACAGAGGTGCACAAGGTAGATGCAGCCGATGGACGTACGGTGGAATATCAGCCTCTCCAGCTGCTCGGACCACCGACCGAGGATCTCCTCGTTGTTGTAGAGATTTGCGCCGATGAAGTATTTTTGGACCGGTAGGTCCGGCATCGCTTCGACCGGTGTGCGAAAGCCCCAAATAGCAATGACCACGATGAGAATGGACGTGACGGCGAGGGAGATTGTTTCGGAGCTGGAATGGGCTGCGTGGAACTTCTTGTTCTTGTTGCCCATTTGAACAAGCAGACGGATCCAGTTCGACAGCGTCCAACCGAACATGAACACCAGCAGACCGATGTAGACATGTATCGTTGTTGGGAAGGGGTACGCGAGGAAGACGCCGATGGTCCAGCCAACGGAGACGAACACGAGGCACGCGATGATGGGGTCGAAGCGGCGTTTGGGCGTGCGCGCGGTGTTGGGTGGTGGAAGGGGTGCGATCATGGTTGAACTGCTATCCGGGTCGACTTCGTCTTCATCGTCGCCGGAATAGTCTGGCGGGTCCTCGCCCTGTGGATCCGCCCATGGCTCCGAGGGGCGTGAGGGAGGAGAGAAGATCCCACGTGAGCCGCTACGTGTCCCGCTGCCCGATCCGAATATGCTCGACATTAAGCCTCGTGCTTCCGGAGCTGTTGAGGTCGAGACGCGGCGGTCGAGCAGTGGGTGGTCCTCCGTCTCTTCGTCCTGTGTCGATGGCGGCCAGAGCGATAACATGCGGCGCCAGGCACCGATGCGCGTCGTTGACGAGCTCTCGGCCGGATTGAAAGGCATGACGGGTCAAGTCAATAAAGTCACCATCGAAAATGGAGCAGTGCAACAAAGGTTGATTGATGCTTGGCTAGGGTGCGGGCGGTGGCGGCCGCGCGCGTGGTTCGCGTGAGCGGAGAATGAATCAGGGCACTACGCGGTTTATCCGAGCCCCTACCCCAGGCTGCGGGTTTCATGACTTGCCTCAATCGGATCTCTTGGCTCCCGCCGGTTTGACCTTTACCATCATTGTACCATAAACTCGCATTACACGGCACGGGGCTCACATCTCCTTGCACCCTTGTATATCTCATCGCCTCTTAATCCCACACGTGCATCTCAGGCGTCGGGATGATCGGAGGGCCCTCCACCGCGACGGCCGTGCTCTTTGCATTGGCCGTCATGGCTGCCTATCTCATCACCGGCTCGTTCCTTACCGACCGGATATCCCCTCCACTCTTCTTCACCGCCGCACTCGTGCTCATCGCGTCGGCTCTGAACCCCACCGCCCTCGCCGCAATAGTGTCGGTCGCTTTCGGACTGACGGCGACAATCGTACATGCACTGGATCACATCGTACGTTGCAGTTTTCGACGATGACGGATGCCCGGGGGGGGGCAGGCTCGGTTACGGTCAAGATGTGAAGTCGGATACTGATCTTCAGCACGGTAATTGTGGGGACGACTACAAGGTGCTCATCGGCGGTCGGACATACCACAAGGACCGGTTAGGGGACTATGGGTGGTACCGCCAGTGTGTGCAGAGTGCCCAGGCGTGGTGGATCATGGTCGTACTCACGTGAGCTACCGGCGAAGACTGCAGAGGACTCGCTGACTCCAGGGTGCTGTGGACATCGGCGTTGCTCGTGAGTGTCAAGGTGTGGGTGGGACAGTGCCAGGCGGAGAAGGGGAAGATGCCTGGGCCTGTGGGAACGGCTGACACGGATGACTAATCTGCAGGTACATCTCGTCCAACTCTCCCCTTTCCTCACCAGGCGGATCGCTCTGCCCGATGCGCAAAAGGATCCACTCTTGCCTCAAGAGCACGTAGAATCAGGACAAATCGCTCCGATACATGAGGTCGGTGCCGCCCAAGGCGTACACGAAGGTGTGCGAGTACGCAGCGCCGTATGAAGGGTTGTGAACAAGAGAGGATCATCTCGTGTGTCTGATGTATGTATAGCCGTTTCTTGGTCGCAAAGCATGCATCCAGCTTGCTGCGCTGTGCACCCCCTATGTCCAACGAATTACACGCATACCCGGTCGGTCGGTCGCCATCGACTCGACAGCGATGTCCTCGCCGCATATGCTTTACTCGTACGATCTCATGGCATACGGCCTCCGTAGACAAAACTGTGAAATAGCGGGACAAAGGCGGGAAAGAGGTGCAGGACTTTGACCGCGTAGATCAAGCTTACGTATACATCAGGTACGTGATCGCACCCCTAGGTCGGGTCTCGAGCCTAAATGCGGCATTGCCACGCGCGAGCGAGCGATGCGGGAGCAATCCGGCGAGATCAGCACGCGACCCCGAGACCCGCTCAATCTCCGGGCGCAGTTTAGCCGAGACTGTTCCCTGTCCAGAGGGGGGATCACCGGCTTTGGTTTGATCACGTCGCCATTTTGCTTTCGTAGGCCGGCCCAGCTGGTTGCGGTTGGCTGACTGACTGACTGACTGGCTGATATCTTGCATCATCCTCCACTACAAGATTTTTGCAGGTTTTGCAGACCGGCTGACAAAATCATCATCTGCGCGTGGGTTCGACTGCATGTACCATACTTGACTTGACGAGGCGAATTTCTGTTGTACCATTTCTTATCGCCCGATCCCCACTGTACAACGCTTGTACATCATCAGCGCTCATCAATCGTTGCCACCAGTCGCCAAACGCCCTCGAGACCTCGAACAAAAAAAAACGGATCACTCGTCAGACTCGACACGGACGCTCACTCTTCCTGAACATTACACATCATGCCGCTGCACCCGGTGCCCATCATCATCGGCACGACCCTCGCCGTGATCGGCGGAGGCATGGCCTTCAAGAAGGTACGTCCGGTACTTCCAGCTGCCCTGTCGACCTCGAGCACCTAGTGGGTCTGGGCTTACGCTGACATGCAGTTCGTATACGACCCACACCTTGCGCCCTGGGTCGATGCATTCATCGCGGCACACACACCCTCGCGTCAGAACGAGTCCCGGCGAGCCCACTCCGTCTCTGTCGAGCGCACAGGCCCAGCCTATGCACGCAGCACCGCCAGGCGAGACCGCGGCGTTGAGCTCCGACGTCGGAGGGTATCATATGAGAACGATGACAGTCGCGAGCCGCTCCTATCACCAGCGCACGGCGACCCCGCCACAGCCGGTCGAGTCGATACGTACGAGCCGTACATGCCGGCTCCTTCCTCCTACGCACAGCCACAGGCACCGCTCCGGCGGTTCAGCAGAGACCGGCCGTCTTACCTCGATCTCACCACACCCCTCGATCGGCCGTCGTCGCCTCAGGACGCCGAAATCCGCGAGGTCATTTTCAACCAGCCTCCTACGCCTTCACGACCAGCCTCTACGCCGGCCGTCATGTCGGTCAATGTCTTTCACCCCTACGGTGCCACCATACCCGACATCATGACCTCGCCGCCGAAAACCCAGCTTCACCCACCTCAACCTCCGCTGCTCGAGGCGCCCGCCTCCCCGCGGTCTCAACCCGAGTCCACCGCGTTTTCGTTCCTGTCCCTCTCGCAGGTATCGTCGCCTGAAGCGCCGTACGCGATGCTGGGGAGCATGGCCGCGAGCACCAGTTTGGGGCAGTCGCTGGACCAATGGGCAGCTGTCCCCCGCTCGTCCGAGCGAAGGGATACGTTGCGCCTGGAGCGGGATGTGCGCGAGGTGGAACACCATGCAGACCACGATGCTTCGGCCATCGACCACTGGGCGGACGTCCGGTCGTCACCGGACGTGACATACAGAGCAGCAAGAGAGGAAGACGTGATGTCTCTCCCCGAGACTTCGACGAGCGGTTACGAGGACGCCGAGTCGTATTCGCCCGGAGTGGAGCGCAGCCCGGTGAGGATACACACCGCTTTGTTACACGCTTCGCCTCCAAGCCATGTTGGAGGTCTGGGGCTGGATTCAGGTCATGCCGTAGAGGAGAGAGGAGCTCTGAGACGCCCGCAGCTACCTCGAGCACCTGATAGCGTGATCAGCCTGTCGGAGAGTGAAGGATGGACGGGCATGAGCGATTTCGAGGGAAGTCGTATCTAGTAAGCACACGGTGTACGAATGTTGTTCTGTTCCGCCTTGTACTGTTCTAGCTGTTGATAAATATCCATATACATGACCTTCTTCCGTGCTGCCCAGTCCGCCACGGCTGTGGTCTACCCGCCGCCCCGAGCGAGAAAACGATGAGGCAGAGGCGGTAAGCGGAGAGAGCCGCTGAAAGCGAGTCGCAAAGCAGAGCTGCGCGTGGAGGCTTATGACTGATCGGTGGTTTCCCAGGTGAGATCGGAATCTGCAGGGGTACATCGATCAAGGGTTGAACTGGGGTTGACGCGGTGCAATGCACACATGTACATCGAGTACAACACTCGACCGCTGAAGGAGACAGACGCACAGAGCCTCCAGTCGGTCGAACGTGTGAAGCGGGTGGCACAGGCGTTCAGGACCTGAACATCCGAGTCATCCTCATCTAATCTCTCGTACCCCTCTTCCTCCTTCCTTTCCCTTCCTCTCGTTGTGTCCTTGATCTACACTTCGACTCTTCTCGTCCGAGGCCCTCGACTCCTCTCATAATGCCAGACACATTAGCGCCCATGATGGGGCGCCACCGCCGCACGCCCCTCGCGGACCTGGACGCCGCATACGCGGCCATCATAGAACGCCCATGGCGGCCGGATAGGGACTACAGAATCCTCGCCGCGCTGCGCATCCCCGTCGCCCCGCCCGAGATTCGCCACATGCGCCCCCTCCGTGGCGAACATTTCTGCTTCTTCGCTGCTAGAGAGCCGAAGTGGAAAACGTGGATATGCACGGGTAACGACCTCGCCCCCCGAGCTGGGCCGCCGTGGTATGCCGACGTACAGGAGGCAGAGTTGGCGTTGAATATCGAGGCTTGGGTTTGGTATAGGGCGAGGGATGCACTGTATCGGTTGATTCGGGTAAGTCGGGCGGTCAAGGGTGCTATTGCGGGTGACGTTCCTCTTCCCCGGACATCCGACAACATCGAGGCGAGGCATTTCCACTTCCGAACATCGTCCTCTGTCCCACCGTTCACCTCGCCTATCTACCTTCCCCCATGTCTCACAGACCTACCCCATGAGCCGCCTCTTGCTTTCATCCCTTAGCTTGACCCGGTCTCCCCCACGTGTCCTGGGCTCTCTCGCCTCGCACAACTCAACAGCAGGACCTGGGCGGCACGTCCGACTGGGACTATGGCAATTACACCTACATTGATCAATACACCTACTTTGTTCATCTCCCATCCAGCAATGCCCAGACCCCAGAACACGAGCTCGCCCACGGTATATCCCTTGGCGTTTTCAAGGACGCTCTCGAATCGGTCTTCAAAGCTTGTTCACTCAATGGGTGGGACTCGCCGCATCCGGCTCCGGTGACGAAGAGAAATGACAGCACTGCAAGTCCGGTACCCCCTTCGCCGGCGAGTCCAGGGATAAATCCCCGCCCGCTGGCGGGCTACAAGCGGTGCGTCTCTGCGACCCCGTTTCTGCATATCGCGCCGCTGGCTGCCAAGGTGCCGGCTGATAACAGCCAAACGGTCTCATCGCCGATCCCACCCAAACGCCGGCGGCTGGATTTGTCCAGTCCCGTCCCTCCTTCCCAAGTCGGAGAGGTATATGCCGAATACGGCATCGGCGGCCTAGTAAAGCAGGAGGAACCTAAAGCCGGTGATGATGATGAGGAGGGCGATTGGGAGACGGTAGACGAGGACTGGGTGAGCCGGTATACGGAACCCGGGAAGATCGACCTGGGTCCCGACGTGGGGCAGAGAGTGGATCTGGAGTCGAGTCCAGGGCTCGAGGTGGGCATGGAGCCTAGAGCCGGCACGGAGTTGGAGGCAAAGTCAGAAGAGCAGATGAATTTGCACGATGACGGCGACAACATCGAGGCCGACGGGATACTCCCCGCAGCATACGGCTACGATCGACTCGACTCGGACGATAGCGACGAAGACGATGATGCGTCAAGCGACGATTTCGAGTGGTACGCGTACAATCCGGATGCCGACAACACGCCCCAAGTGCTTAGAAAGCTAGCCAGATTGATCCGTGTGGTGAAGGTCGTCTTGGGCCGGTATCCGGAGCTTGGGAGTTAGCCGAGTCTGTGTGAGCAGCCGGTAATAGGGGACGAGAACGATATACCTGTCGGCGACGACGCATCGAGGGACTCCCTGTGGGCCATGCGGGGTCATGTCGATGGCGGTGGTGGGGCCAAGAAGGGGAAGGCGAGGGGAGTGAGAATTCGGGGCGTGAGAGAGGGAGAAAGGGAAGCGGTGGAGGCAATTGAAGAGGAAATAGGGGAGAAGCCGGCAAGAGTCAAACTCGGCCAGAGGTCCCTGAATGACCGAGAAGACTTTGCAGGTTGGGACAGCGAACCCCATGCGGATGATCCCGAGGACGAGGCGGGCGAGGAGGGGGACGTGATTAGGCAGGAGCCACTGGACTAGGGGGGCATTGATCTTCATGTATCTCTTCGTGAGCTGTAAGACGCCTTCTCATTCGTAGCCTCGACTTGTTCTATCTCCTTCCACACAACAACCGTAGGATGTTGAGTGTGCCAGCTTGATATCACGAGAGATCCTGCAGTTTGAGTAGGGTCAAAGATTCGACAAGTGTCACATTGTACGCCCGGCTTTCATCCGCTCAGCCTACGCCGCAAGACTGTACGCAAACATCTCGCGCCACATCCTCATCAGTGAACCGGGCAAACGGCCTCGACACTCGCCGCCGCCGGGGTGGCGATACGCCCGTGGTCAACGACCAAACGTGCATGCTCTCGCTTGTCCCCTGCTCGTGCACTTTCACCCTCGGCGGCGGGAGCTGGAGCTCAAGACTCGACGACATACTCGTGGAGCGGTCAGATATGGTTCCCTCTCACATAGGCGTTCTCTCCCCTGGCCTCAGACTCTTCCGCCATGAGGTCAAGCAAGACGCCATCGCTTCTTCCCAGGCGATCGAGCAGAAGTGCAAGCTCCAGGCGGAAGCTCCAGGACGCAGTGCTTAGACCGATGGCATTTGGGCACGCCGTGGTGGCCGAATGAAAGTGGCAGGGAGAGACAAACCGTCCACCAGCTCCGGCGTTCGGTGATCGCCGCTGGGAAACCAGACACCAAGGGGAGTTTAGGGGGGTCCCTTTGGATCAAGATCAAGCGTTTGACGTTCACCTTCTCGTTCTGCTTCGATCCAGGTTGTGCACGAGAACTATTTCTGTCTCTACTCCAGACTGTCCTGAGTGGTCCCCCGCCCACGGACCCGTCCCACACAGGCTGAGAAGACACCCTGTGAGCTCGCCACTCGAGACTGAGCCTGATCGTAGCCAAGCACCTTTTCTTCGTCGTCACAGTTTCCTGAGTCAGAACGAGCTCGGTGCGAGTACACGTATGTGTGTCCGGATGCAAGGGGGAGAGTCCAGTTGACGATCGTAGACAATGCCCGACACCGACGATACCGACCGTAACGGCACCGTCGTCACGCCGCAAGTTGTCCTCAACCCCGAGATCCTCCGCATTATCCTCTCTTTCGCCAACCACTCCACTCTGCACTCCTGCATTCAAGTCAATTCCACCTTCTACGAGGTGGCAGGCCCGCTCCTCTACCGCGAGGTCCGCATAAACGGCAACGGCTTGTCCTCGTTCACGCGCGCCACCGTCGTCCCCGCACCAATCGCAGATGACGGTAACATCAGCCACTATGTCCGCACCAGTCAGCTGGAACTGCTCAAGCATATCGAGGTCGTCGAGATTGCAAGCCACACCAGCTGCTGCGAATCATCAAATCCCCATTGTCATGCGGTATTCGATGCCCTCGCCAGAGCCAAGGTTGTCCGTCTTCTTTATTCCCACGGCCACCATTCCCGACGCCACAAGTTCTGCGCAGCCATAAACCTTGTCGACACCTATGAAGGTTATCTGTCGTACAGCAGTGGTAAGGAGACCTGTCACCTGCTTGAGACGTTGAAGCCTTCTGCGCTTGTCATATACTCGGCTCGTAACGCGGGTGATTGTCTCTGGACGATGCCAGAGGCGTACCCAATTTTCGCCCCTCTCTTCGAACACCTGAAGTCGGTCGTCATACTCTATCCGCTGATCCCCGCCCTCGATAACGAGCTTCTCCTGGGAGATTTGCTGCCTCCCCGCTGGTCCGGCCCCACGGATGTCATCTTCACCGATGTATGTTGGACGATATCGAAGCGAGCTGGAGCTCCGGACAGGACGAAGACCGACCGTGAATGCTATACCCTTGGGGAGCTGAGCAAGGCAATTCACGTCTGCGTTGACGCTTTCCCACATATGGTCAACATCTTCTACCTCAGCGACAAAGCGCTGAAGCCGAGGAAGAAAGACTACCACGTCCGAATCATCACCGGCGCTCAAGTCAAGAGCTATGTGAAACGCACCGCGCAAAGTTCGCTATTGGCGCCAGCCGGGATACCTCGACTCGGTTTCGTCAAGTTGAAGGCCGAGTATGTGGCATCAGGACGTAAGCACGAGATCCCTGAGGAGGTCATGATGGAGTGGGCGGAGCACGAGGGGAGCAAGAAGAGCAGGAAGCTGTTGCGGGAAACGTCGATCGGCAAAGAAGCTCTGAATGCCAGGACCGAGCTTTCAAAGGGGCAGACGGCGACGGCCGAAGCGGATTTGGGCGACTCGAGGGTCGAGATGGGATGGACTCGAAGTGGACGCGCGAAGAGGTTGAAGATCTGAGTGGCGCCTGTGAGCGCTCCTGCGTGCGTGTAAATGTGCCGGGAGGTATGATGATGCTCACAACAGGGCGACAAATCGCCTACACCTGGCAACGTCTCGGAATGATCATGATCCTGTGACGATGTGATCGATAAAACTTTATGCCTTTTACCTTACATGCAAATCAATGCTTCGGGCGTGAGACTAGAGCTATGCGGCATGTCGTCGTCACTCTGCGCCATAACTAACAAAATCTCGGACTCATTTGATACATGTCTAGCGGTGACATACATCTCGCAGACTACATGATCTCTCGCGACTCTAAGCTGGGAAACTGAATCGAGCGAAAAACGAAGGGTACGCCTATGGGCAGTCGTAAAAGGGGGAAGGCGGTGCGCGAGCGGTAAGTCGGGACGCGCCCGCCGAGGTTGACAACATAGAACGGCGAAGAGGTTGGGACGGCGTCACATGGGGTAGCAGGCTACCACCTCGAGTCGGGGTCGAGGGTTTGGGAGGTGCTCAGCCGGGGGCTTACGATCGCTCGCCTCGGAGTCGTCGAGCGAGCTGGAGGTCCTTGGGCTGGATGGTGACTCGCTTGGCGTGGATGGCGGCCAAGTTGGTGTCCTCGAACAGCGAGACGAGGTAGGCCTCGGAGGCCTCCTGGAGGGCACCGATGGCGGACGACTGGAATCGAACTGGGCATGAACTCCTGCATACGCTCAAGCAGGGAGAGCAAGCCGCAGGCGGGGAAAGTTCACTCACGGTCAGTCTTGAAGTCCTGGGCGATCTCTCGGACGAGTCGCTGGAAAGGAAGCTTTCGGATCAAGAGCTCCGTGGACCTACCCGTCAGCTTGACCTGGATGAAGCGCACGGCGGAACTCACTTTTGGTATCGCCTAATCTCTCGGAGAGCGACGGTTCCGGGCCTGTACCTGTGCGGCTTCTTGACACCACCGGAGACGTGCTGCTGGGGCGCAGACTTTCGAGCGGCCTTGGTGGCGACTGTTGTGCGAATGCATGGGGCATGACGGGACACGGAGTGGAATTTGGCAAAGGAAGTGGAGATCGGACAGAAAGGAGATGAGACAGGAGGATGGAGGGCAAAGGTAGAACTTGGTCAGCGGGCGTGCTGGGACGTGGTAGAGACGACTCACGCTGCTTTCGGGGAGCCTTTCCACCGGTGGACTTTCGGGCGGTTTGCTAAGGGGTCAGCGCGGGCTAAGGAGAGCAATGGGTGGAAGCGAGGGGAGGGGGAGTGTGCATGGCTTCGGGTGTGGTGGTATATGATGAAGATGTGACCGTGCAAGCGATGTGTGCATGCATGGGGAATCGGGGGGATTGCGTTGGAAAGAAAGGGGAAGCAGG
>JAHXHD010000771.1:0-19595 GCA_019857685.1 Papiliotrema terrestris
GGGGCATTTAGTGAAGTCGTTGTACCGCTCGACCTCCACTTGTAGTCATACTTGCATTTTGCACTTGAATCATACGGCATGCGCATCCAGGCTTCTCTTTCTCTTTCTTTACAATGCCGCGAGGCCGCCAACCCTCGGGCACTTCATGCAGGGGTTCGCATAAGTTTATGGGCATCCGGGTGCCGAACCTCATGGCTGTGTGATATTTTACATGCAATGCGGGCTCTACAATACGGAGTTGGTCACCGACGACCATTTCAACATGCTGGGTATCCTCAGACTCGGTATATCCGGATGAGCCGTTGCCTGATGATCAGCTAGACTATGAGAGGCGGCGGAGCGCCATCAGCTCACGGAGTAACGATTCGAGTTCGGCATAGGGGGCATTCCTGGCTTGTCGCCATGATGAGATCCGAGCAATCTACAGCATCAGCTCCTGCGATATTCGGCTCAAACGAGATGCTCACGAGCACACATGGCCAGATGCCTAACGCGTCAGCTACCACCTTCCAGACGGGCTTGATAGCTCACCCGCAGTCGACTACAGCCAGGGTCGCTTCCTCGTCCTGACAAACGACGCATAGCCCCCTTTCCACTTCTGGCATCGGCCCCGTCGGGACAGTCTTGGTCGTCCCGTCACTTGACACTCTCCCGTCTTCCTCTCCCGGCGGAGTTGGAGGTTTCAGTGACTCCCCTTTCCCGTTTGCCTCGCGTTCTTCCTCTATCCGTTGTCGCTCCAATCGTTTGCGTTCGTCGCGTATCAGCTCGTCAACTCGATTGATCAGTTCAGCCCTTGACGTCAGCTTTGCATTCCCGATGGTTATCGGCCTCACTTCTCCAGCACCTGCTTAAAGTCTACTCTAACATGGTTCTCATACAAGATCGCTTTGAGAGTACCAATGCTGAGACTGCCAAGGTAGCTCTTCGGGAGACTGACGAGGGATAAGATGGTGGGGACCGGCGGAGGGGGCGGTTTAGCAGGGGCAGGAGCGGGCGATGGCCTAGCAGGCGGCGGTGTGGGCCGTGGTATGGGACGAGGTGGAGGTGGTCTAGCTTGTGCGGGTGTTGGACCGGCGTGCTGTGTGCGCTGGGCATACGAAGTGGGTGTTTGCCGATTTGGACCTGGTGGTGGAGGGCGGTAGGTGCCGTTGGCTTGCGTCTGGCGGAACTGATTGCCGGGAGGGGGAGGTCGAGCCTGTTGAGATGGAGGAGGACGGGGCGATGGGGTCTGCGTGCCATTTGACGGCGTTGAGCTCGCTGACGGTGCTCTCGGAACCGATTTACGGCGATAATAGCTCTGTCAATCAGCTTCAGCTGCCTCAACCAGCGGCGAAGAAAGCCCACCTCGGCTTCGGGCCATAAGCAGCCGGTCGCTGGATTCCGTGCCTTCACCACAGCCTGCACAAAATCCTCCTTCTCCTTAGGGCCCACACAGGGTATATCATACGCCGTCAAGTAATCTTTCAGCCGTTTCAACGGCAGCGTCCGAAGCCGATCCGGCGGGGCAGCCGTGACTTTCACTCAGCGACGAATCTCATGCCGCCACGTAGACAACACACACCTTGCAGCATGCCCAGACAGTGTGTGCAGACCTTCTCGGGCTCATACCCGCTTCCTGCATTCCGAGAACCGCCGATCCCCAGCTCGTCCCGGATCGTATCTAGCGGTCCGGCGTTGATCGACGATTGTCCAGCACGGCGCGGCATGAGCGCCTGGCCGTCCGAGATACACTTGGAGCAGTACTCGTATCCGCAGTGACCGCATGCTGTACTCCGGGCCCATAGTGGATTGAAGCTCTTGGCGCACTGGCGGCAAGCTGGGCATAAGCTCCATCGATGGATATGATGCAACCGCAAGCGTACAGCTGGACTCCACCAGCGGCGGGGGTCCGGATACTGCACGTGAGCTCACATAGGGAGTAAGGGGGGACCCGGACGAACATATGGGCATGCTGGAAGCCTGCGGAAAGGAAGAAGACATGTTGCTGGTCTGATCGGTTGACTTTGGGTACCGCTGAGTAATCTGGTGACCAGCTTCGCACTGGGTCAATCAGAGCCGCTTTGGTTATCACGTCGTCATGAGAGCGTCGCGAGGTCGTCAGTATCTATTGTGATGGAAAGGGAGAGAAGCTGCAGTGCCGTGGTGATTGCTGTTGCCGAGGTATGTTCTAGAAGGGCCGACCTCGTCGCCGCAGACATGGCATCTTGCACACCCCTACACCGACGGCGATCACAGTTGACCGGGCCGGCTACGACGGAGATTGACCACGTGTCCGCTGACCGCACCGAGATGACGCGCAAAGGGCGAGTACACACCCAGGCCTACCGCATGCACCCCCGTCCTCACGTATCCACAGACGCATGCATTCCAACCTCGCGCAACGTCATGTCGCCAAAACCACCCGACGAAGGTAGAGGAGATGGCATGGAGCCGCCAGACTCCCCTGGCCACGAGTCAGAATCGCACGGTCACCTCGCACAAGTCGTACGTATCATGTCGGTTGCTCCTAGGCGCGAGCTCACCTTGCAGCCTCGCATACGGGATATCACGGGGTAAGTATATGTTTGCGATCTTCTGCGCTGATAACTCATGCCAGCATCCGCATACATCAGCTCACACTCCCCGATGCCCTGTTCTATGCGGCCAAGCTAGTCCCATCACCTTCCCTTCCCACCTCCAATACCGACACCTCCCTCGCCGGCCCATCATCCCCGCGTCTGCAGCGTGCGATATCCCACACCGAGCCATCGAGAAGGCAACGGCGGATATCGACGTCCACTCTCCCGGATGAGTCAACCAATTCCTTGGCCAGATCAGTCTCAGCATCGCTTGCGCCGGCTTCGCCAATACATAGGGCTCCACGTACCGCCCGGCCACGAGCGCCGACCCTGGCCGGGGAGGCAATCGAACTGGCTCTTGACTCGTCATCGGCTCTGGAGAGGCACGACGAAGAGATCGCACCCCCGCCTCCCCGGAGGTTGGTTCGGTGTTTCGTCACGCTCAAGCTCCCTCCTCAACCCCCACCGCGTGCGAACGGCACGAGGGAGTATACCCCGGACAAGGGTTACTCGAGGCAGCGAAACTCTTCTACAGCCTCCAGTCCTGCCACATCGCCGCCACAGACACCTCGGACGAGCGCGAGCAAGAGCGGACTCAAGGCACCAAGTGCCAACAGTCGACAAAGGACAACATCGCTTCCCTCTGCACCGGCATTGCCTAGGGATCTCACTCGGCGGCAGGGTAACAGCTCCACGGCGGAGGTCCCGCTGTCGCGGACAATATCCGACAAGGCGCGAAGTCGGACACAAGTGGCATCGCAGCTCAACAGCAAGCGCCCCGCGTTGACACTTCGACGATCAGGCTCCTCATCCCACTCGATCCCTCGATCGCCGTTATCCCCCACGCTGCACGAAGAGCTGCCGGTCGTACCGTTCTACATCTCCCCGATTCACAAGCCGTCGACTTACCCTCAATTCTTGAATCTCTCACCGGACGACCTCGCGCCTTGGATGACGGTAGAGGAAGCTGCCTCGACACGGATCGTACTGGAGGTGTGGTACGATGATCCCGAAGAGGGTGGTTGGAGAGCACTGAGCGGGGTCGGCGGAGAGGTGGACATGGCACTGCTTCGACGTGTGGAAGGTGCAGAGGGGAGACAACCGAATGGGGTGCAGTTGATGTTTGCTTGGGACACCAAGGGCGTTTACTATCTGCCGACCAGTACACCCGGCGAGGATGTTCCGCTTAGTAACGGAGATGCGAACCCGACGACATTTGGAAAGAAGCAGAAGGAGACGGTCATGGGCGTGGTGGAGCGGAGTATGCGCGAGACGAGGATGAAGAAGGGCGTCGGGGTCGGTGCGCTCCATCAGTGAGCACCACAACTTCGAATCCTCTCAAACACCAGCTCATGACAGGCTGGTCAATATGCAGAGCGTCCTGGTGGACACTCAGCGGGATGTCGCAGGTGTGCAGCGGAAGATCGATCGCTTGCTGGCGGAAGATGCAGATCACCGCGCGATCGTGAGTGTCCGCTTGACCTGTGGTCGCGCGCTTACAGTAGCGCCGCGAGATCGCCGAACGCGAGGAGAAGTGTCGTTGGATCCGCGAGAAGATCGACGAAGTGGGCAAGACGACGCGTGAAGGTGAGCATCTCGTCACGCTCCCACGAGCTTGACTCAGCATAGTGCGAGCACATGTCACGTTGCGGGAACAAGCTCTGGAAGAACGAACAAGCCTGCTCGAACAGGCTCGCGCGCACGCCGAGTTGATGCACGGCCACGCTTCGGAACTGACCAGCAAGGTGAACACTGTTGAGTGCGTCACATACTGCCTTCTTTGAAGCGTGCTCACGCGTAGTGCCGAACGATCATCGCTCATCAACCTGATCAACCACTACCGGATGAGCCAGGTCCAGACTCTCGACTCCGTCTTCCCCATTGCCCCGCTACATCCGCCTACCCTGCTCTACTCCATTCTGGGGGTGCCATTGCCCATACCTGCTGGTCCGAAAGACCCCGCCCCTCCATTATCGCTCGCGCCGGGTTCGACCCCCGATGGTGTCGGCAAAATCGATGAGAAGACCACGGCTGCCGCATTGGGATACGTTGCAATGGTCGTTCAGATTTTAGGCAACCTGGGCGGCGCGGTCGGCGGTGTGCCATATCCCGTCACCTGTGCGGGCAGTCGCAGTCTTGTCAAGGACGTCGTAAGCGTCATGCAGGGGCCTCGATCGTGAGTCGGGACATTATGGTGGCTTTGCAAAGCTGACTATGAGATTTCCGCTGTACGCCAAAGGCGTGGAGCGGTATCGGTACGAATATGCCGTCTTCCTGCTGAACAAAAACATCGAGACGGTACGTCTGCCCACGTCCTGCGAGTTTGGAGACTGATAGCAGTTGATGCAAGAAGCCAATATCCGGCTGCTGGACCTCAGGCATACCCTGCCCAACCTCAAAACATTGCTTCTGACGCTCTCGTCCCCCGTCCCGTCTACGTCGCTCTCGTCACTCTCGTCTTTCCCGGCTCTGTCCCGCTCGTCAACTTTTGTCGACAGTCGGGCATCTTCTCGCCAGACATCGGCAGCTTATCCCCGCCCGTGGGCCTCGCCGCGGTCCGTGGGCAGTTCGAATGGGGAGCCAAGCCCGGGCAAGCCTATCGGTGGCATCGGCGGCCTGGGCCTAGGATCTCTCTCGCCTGTGAAGCGGTCGGGCCTGAGACGGAGCTTGTTGTCTGGGGATGCAGGCCGGGCGGACGACGAGAAGAGCGTGGGGAGCATGGACGAGCTGGAGTCGGTCTCGGCGGCGTAGCAAACCCCCGGTGTGGATGTCAAAAGCGCACTTGTTGCCGTACTTTGTACATGCGATGCATACAAACCTTGCAGTCCTTTTGACGATCCGCGATCGAGGGTTCGTACATCTTGTCTCCCATCTCTCTCATGCCCCCCTTCCTTCGAGGCCCCTCTTCCGCCTCTACACGTCCCGCCTCGGCACGCCCGGGCGGAAGAACGTATCCTTCAGCTCGCCCTCACTCGCCGACCTATTGCGTAACCTGCCCCATTGCCCCTCGTCCAGCCGCGGCGCAGCGACGTTGCCCGTACTCTCTAGCGGCTGCCGCGTGACGCTCTCGGGGAATGCGTAGGCGGTATCGTTGACCGATGCCGAATCGGTGAAGATCGGCGAGCCATCAGCGGTGACGGGCTTGGACATCTCCATCGCCCTGCGCCGGATCGGCTCGATTTCGGATTTGAGGTACGTTACGGCGACCAGGACTTGGGTGATGACTCCCGCGCCTTCCGTTAGCTATTGCTCCTGCTTCAAGGATCACGGCCATCTCCTGTTGAGGACAGAATGTGAGTCGAGCAGGTGTAGTGAATGACTCACTGAGACCGATAGCGACGAGCGTGTTCGCGGCGGGGCGCTTCGGCGCAAACTGCCTGACGGCCATCGCTGCTGCCCCGCCGCCCAACAGCCCACCAGCCAACGCCCGCGTCACCGTCGCGAAGCGTATGCGCTTGTAGTCCTCGTCGCTGAGCAGATCGGATGGACGGAACTGGCCTGGCGGGAGCGGCGTGGGCGTTTGACCCTGCGTGAATAGCCGTGAGCCGGGTGCGACGGGCCGGGTAGGTCGGGAGGAAGAGGCTGATGTCAGGTAGGTCCGCTAGCAGCCCGGGCAGAGCGATACGCACCATCGGCGGGGTCTGATGGTGGCGCAGAGGGGTCTTGATTGAAAGCTGACATGATCTTTGAGAGGATGAAGGATGTGCTCAGACGTCCTGGTGTGGTGGAAGATGTTGAGATGAATGAGGTCTACCTCCACCGATGGACGTCACTTGCGATCTCTAGGTCAAACCGGTGGCGCCCAAGGTCAGGGCAGAGGAATCGCTTCCAACCTGCTTGATATCTGCCCGTAACTTTCGTCTCGGCCCTTTCAGGCGCAGAGGAACTTAATCTCGGATCAACACACCAGTTCAGAAGCGCTGGGCAAAGATGCATGCTGACAGAGCAATGAGTTTGCGCCGAGACGCTGCACACAGAGAGGGGTCACGGGATGGGAGTCTTCGTTCAGCGGTATCACGCTTGCCTTGGCCCGACAGGGCACTTCGCTAGGCTCTGCGATGTCGCGCATTGCTCTCTGACGGTGGGATTGATGTAGAGCTTTGTCCGCCGGCCGAACCCTTCGGCGGATGCCACGACCTGCGGGGCCTGCTTGATGAAGGTTCACTGCTTTTGATCCGCCGTGGGCGGCCCTTTTGGAATCCTGGCACATCATTCAGGGCCGAGACGAAAACCGTCCTTGCCGCCAGGAGAGCGGTGCGTCCGACACAAGACAGGGCCGCTTTGTTATGCAGATAGCGATACTCCTTGATTGTGGCCTTAGTTGCCGCTCTCACAGCGGTTTCCGGGCTTGACAATCCTGGCAGAGCCGTGCGAATTGCTGAGGTTGTGTTCCGATTTCGCGTCGGTAGCAACTCGGTGTATAGGTAGCGAATGTTCAGCACGTGGTCGACTATTGCGAAACAGTCTGCTCTGATGGCGTCGGACAACATATACCCGTACAATGTGTTCGCGTTCTCAGAGCTTTGGAGACAACCTTCGGGGACGAGCGTAGGTATGGGTTTGTCTTGCCAGCTTTTCTTGGCTATTTCAGCGTAGCTGTCCATTGTTCCTTCGTAGTCATGCGTGAGCTCCGGATTCAGCCGCGATAGAGCCTTAGCTCGCCGCAAGCTTGCCAGAGTGAGGTCGCAGAACCGGGCTCCAATCGTCCGCACATCCTCCTTTTGTTGCTCTTCTGACTCCCGATGAACACATCCTTGCCCCTGGCTCGAAGCGGGGACGATATGGTGGTCGGTGGTTGAGCTCAAAGCGCCTTGGCCTCCGCGAGGTACCTCGTCGATGGCAAACGACTGGTCAATAGCGCTGAGGGTATGAGAGACGGCTTCATCCCACGGCTGTGGCTCTGGAGGAATAAGGAAATCATCGCGGGAAGGGGCGTCACTCATTGCGGACATGTCTGTTGGGGAGCGCTGGTCGAGTTTAGTAGTTCAGGGCGACGAGGGGATGATGCAAACAGGCAAGGAATGTCGCAGCGGCACTGAAGGCGCTAAATACTGGCCTGTTCACACTCAGTGCTCACAGGATTGCAAAAAGCTTCAGTCGTTGCGCAGCAGGAGACTGAAAATAACCAGGCAGCTGAAAGGACCACCGGGAAGCCCCCGTCGCCCAGTGGAGCCCGCGTATCCGGAAGGCAAAGTGGTGACTCGAGGGGTGATACTGCATCCCATAGACTCAGCGTGGAGTGAGACACATGTACAACAACCCCGCGGGCCAGCGACACCTCAGCTCGTTTTAGGGCACACTCTCAAAGACGAGGCACGCAGAAGTGGGGAATGGTACAAGCTGTTCTGTGCGTCTCTGCGTGTTCCGAGTCGTCTGGCATTAGCTTCACCTACTAGCAACCTGTGGACTCCTCGACCTTGGATTCGGCTTTGGGCCCGAAACTGTCCAACCGTGGAGCCTGCTCCACTGGTCTTCCTGCTCCACCTGCCACTGGCTCTACCGCGTTCGAGCTCCGACCGCAATCTCCCTTGACTCTGTGTCGAGCTCCACCGGTTTCTGCCTCTGCATGCCTTCTATGGAGGCGATGATATCTAGGCAGAACGAGTCGTGAGGTGATGGATTAATCGTGAGGAGAGGGGCGCGGGAAAGGTGATATGCATGCTGGTATTGGGCACCTCGTATCCTTCCATGGACAGTTGCACTAAGGTAGTGTTACGAAGCAGACTACATATTGCGCGCTCACATACGTGACAAGTGCTCCAGGCCAATCGAGCCCCGCGTGCACGCCTCGAGGCGAGGGATTGGAAGGTGCCGATCAACGGAACGCTACGAGCGGCGAGAAAGCGGCAGACTCTGCCACGATCCGCTTCATCGCGCGGAGACGCGGACCACGAACATGGAGAAGCTGGCTCCGTTTCTTGTACCCGAAAATTCGGTCCTGATGCTCGGGAGGTTCAACGTCACCGGTCCTGCAAGTTGCATGCATGACAAGTATGCATCTCTTCTCTCTCTTTTCGATCGACGGCATCCTCGAACCATCATGACGGCATCTCCAGGACCAATTTAAACGGTGCCGGAAGCGGTGATGGTGATCTTGGACTTGGTCTCTGTCACGTCAGCGCCGAGCGACCGCCGACTAGTCTCCCCCTACTCACTTCCGGAGTCGGAGCCCTGGGCCTCGATCTTCTTGACGAGGTCCTGGCCGTCGACGACCTCACCGAAGACGACGTGCTTGCCGTCGAGCCACGAGGTGACGACGGTGGTGATGAAGAACTGGGATCCGTTGGTGTTGGGTCCAGCGTTGGCCATCGACAGGAGGAAGGGCTTGTTGTGCTTGAGCTGGAAGTTCTCGTCGGCGAACTTGTTGCCGTAGATCGACTTTCCACCAGTGCCGTTGTGGTTGGTGAACTGCGGTCAGTCTCGCACCACCGGGCAAGATGGAGGTGGACGCACGTCACCACCCTGGAGCATGAAGTTGGGGATGACTCGGTGGAAACCGGATCCGGCGTAGCCGAAGCCGTTCTGGCCGGTGCAGAGCTCTCGGAAGTTTCGGGCCGTCTTGGGGACGACGTCGTCGTAGAGCTTGAAGGTGATTCGGCCCGCGGGGGCGTCTGGCAAAGTGAGCGACCGCGCTATGACGCAAGCCCTCGAGGCAGCTCACTGTTGATGGCGACGTCGAAGTAAACGTTGCTGCCGGTTAACTCGGAGCGCGAAAGGAGGGGAGCAAAAGTTGCACTCACGACATGGTGCTGGCAGTCGAAACGAATCGTTTAGCAAAAGACATTTTGGGCGAGGGGGATCGTCGTAGAGGTCGGGAGCAGCGCGGTTGTGAAGCGGATGGGTTAGGTTACGTGGAAAGAGGGCGGGATCGCGGCAAGAAGCGCTTGTGTGAGTTTGAGCTCGTGGTTGTCCGGGAGTCTGGCTAGACTTACGCTGCTGGTTTTTTTTTGTTTGTTGTTTGGGTGGTTGTGGGTGGTAGAGTAGAGAGGGTGAACAAGTAGCGGTGAGAGGAGGCCGGGGGTGATGAGTGCCGATGGAGCTTTATGACGCTGTCGTGGAACGTTCCCTCGCCTAACTCGGGCCATCCTCCACGAACCGGCCAGCGGCGTTATCTCGGTGTTATCGCCACGTGTCAGTGGCGCGCATCCCCGCGCTTGCCCCGGTTGATGCACCCGGTGGAGGTCGTTCTCCTTTGACGCGACCGAGATGCATGTCTTTTGATCATGTCGGATTGAAGATTAGCACTCGATACTGACAGACTTGTATACGATTCGACAGCTTTCCGGCCATCAGGGAGGAGGATAGGTGATTGTTGTAGCATCGCCACGTCCAGATACGGCTCGGCACTTGACGATGGAGACGATAGAGATTCCCAGTATGCCCACTCCTTCCTGCCAACGAGCACATCGCTCACCATTCAGACCTGGACGACGACGATGATGACATCTACGCACCTCCCTCATTCGGCACAAAGTCATTCGGCTTCTCACCATCGTCTTCATCCCTGCCCGATGTGACCCACTCGACGCCGTCTTATCCAACAGCCCACCGGTCCAACCCCTCCTCTGACAATCTCGCTCGACCAGGTCCGAGCACCCCAGCCCGGCCGCATCTGTCAAAGGGGTCAGCTAGCTACTCTGTGGGTATACCGACTCCTTCATCATATGGCCCCGGCTATAGTCAGGACGAGCCTCGGCCAGGCAAGTTCAGCAACGGCTCAAACACCTCGTTGGTCACTGCCGGTACCTCGATAGGATCCACACCGGGCTTTCTCGCGGCGAGGAAAGGGTCGAAACCGTCGTTGACATCGATACGAAATGCTTTCAAGTCGAGCGCGCACGCTGTTCCCCCGGTCCCCCATCTGAACGGGACGGCTTACCCGGCGCTCAAGAACCCATTCAGCCGGTATAACGAGCCCGTCTCTCCCTCGCGGCCCTTTGCATCTCCGCGAGGCGGGCCGCATGTGCCTCGCAAGTCCACCGCATCTGTACGATCAGTCAGCGCTCGGTCTGCTACGTCGCAGTCGTCCCGGCCCGATGATCAGGTGCCCGCGTTACCTCCCATCCCGTCGAGATCGACGCCGAGCCGGACAGGACGGCATGGAAGCGATGCTGGAAGCATTTTTGCGTTCAGGCGGCATGGGAGTGTCGGGGGTTTGGACGGGATCGACGAGGGACATGTGCGGACGGCCGGAGAGGAAGCACTACGGGTTGTATGGAGGGAATTCCGGGAGGCGGCGGACGGCAAGGTGGCGCGAGTGTGCGGGAGACCACTGGTGGGTGCTCGCAGTGAATGAGCGTTGACCACAGAATACGCATCCTTCCCTTGCGGCATATATCGATACAGGCATCGACCCCGCCTTTGACACCCTCATCACCTCGTTGGCCAATTGCGCCCGCAGGCACGCCCGACGCGTCGTCGACTTGCTCAATGGCTGGTGCCAATCGCATACAGAAGGGATCAACGCCTCCGAGGTTCGGGCGCATTTGGATCGATCCCTCGGTCTGCAGATGCGGGTCGAGGATGCCGCTGCCATCCTGACCGGACGAAAGTCGTCGGCAGCACGGTTCATCCTCAATCGAGCCTTGATCGAGCTGCTCAAGGTCACGCCGAAGGAGAGCGTGAGCGAGGATCTGGGCATGCTGTTGGAGCAAAATGCATTCAACGCATACCGGTCCGAGAAGCCCGAGGAGAGCAATCACGTGCCGCATCGAAAGGCTGTTTCGCAGCTACAGGTAGAGTTGTTGGGCTACTTGTCCACGACCAGGTGAGTTTGCAATGGCTGTCTCTGCTGATGGCAGATTTTTAACCGTGAGCGATCGGTTCACCCGGGAGCTCGGCAAATACGCCTCGGCCGCACAACCGACAAAAGAGGCCGAAATAAGGATAGAACATCTCCTGCGCGGCATGCGGCACCTCAAACTTCGGATGTACCCCGAGGACGAGCTCGAAATGTCGGCAGAGTTCATGCAACAGCTCGCGGCGTTCTTCAGCAACGCCCATGGGCAGAACTTGAAGTGCGCCTACGCCGAGACTCTAACGTCGCTCCTCCACCCAGTGATCGAGACCGCCACGGCGGAGGTAAATCACCCGGTGTGGGCAAAAGCGGTCGCAGTCGTTCTGTCCCGCGCATTGACGATGGCGCAAAAGCCGAGGTATTGGTCGACTGCCTTTCCACTCGTGGTGGTATCGCTGGGTGTCTCGCCAAAGGAGGTATTCCTGCAAAATTGGTCGATGTGCATCGAGGTCGTCACCGCGAGGCTGAAGGTGGGCTCTGATCAACGTGTTTCGGCTGACGACAGGATCGAACTGCACGAAACATCGCCATGAACTGCTTCACGCGCTTGCTCTGGATCTACCTGAATCGCTGTTCTGAATCGTCCACCTCTACACGCAAGCGCCTCGATCCGCTGCTGCGAGCGACGTTTAGCTCGACCGGTGGCCTCTTTCCAGCGGACATGCCACCTGACCCATTCGTCCAGATTTTCCACTTTGTCATGACACGGCAGCTTGATTATGGGGAGGAGTTTGTGAAGGATTTCTTGAGGGATGGACAGGACCAGCCAGGACAGGCAGACCGCGCAACGGCACTGGTACGAGCCATCGGCGTCACCCTTCGCTCGATCGAGTTGGAGAAGCCGGCAAGCTGGCCGCAAAGCGCAGACTTTACGTCCCTCGCAGCCGGTGCGCTGGAAACGTCCGGAGACATCTTGCCCGAAGATGTAGCCGACAATCAAGACGTCGCCGATCTTCTCAAGGCGTGCACCCCGGCTCTGTCTAAGCGTATCATTTCGTGCGACCGAGCGATCAGCCATCTCCTCCTCTCCAATGACGCCGTTTCTCTATCAGCTCACTCCTCGTCGTCGGCGATGGAGGGCGTCGAGGTCACCACGCGGAAGCACGGCGACGTCTACGTCTCGTACTCGTCCCGCTTCGATCCGCTTCTTAGGCTGCACGCCGCTGCTCTCGAGACAATACCGCGGACCATCGGTGATGACGGGTCCTTTGCACAGATCGCCAACGTGCTCTCGCGCGGGACCTTCTCGGCCGATCCGAACGTCTGCGCGGCGGCGAGCGATGCCATGCGACGGTATGCCCAACAACCGGCACAGTGTTTGATTCTCGCCAACACGTATCTGCAATTCGTCTTCGAGACGCGACACGTCTTTCGCGACACATTTGTTGGTTCTCGCCTGCTCGACTCGCAGTTCGAGCGCGTAGTCAGGCTCTGGTTGGATATCCTGAAAGCCCTTGTGGGGCATCAACGCATCGCAGCGACGCAGGAGGAGGGGACGGTCCAGGGAGTGACACCCGCTCTCATTGACAAAATTGACGGCGTGGCGCTTTTCCTGCTCAGCTCGAACAGTGTCTCCCTGCGCCGACTGGCAGCCGAGGTGATGGCTGCAGCGCGAGATCTCGAGGGACAGCAACGGCGGCCGAGCGCTGCGTTCCGCTACAGCCGTATATCGCCGGACAAGTCGGCCTTGACACGCGTGATCCAGATATACGAGACGACGGTGGAAGAGTCTGAGACGACTACGCTTAGGACTCTGCCGTGGTGTACGTCGAGCGATCGGCACCGACTCGATCTCGCCACGAGTACAGACCGGGTCAAGCTGCTCCGACGGGTCGCCGAGAGTGATCACCCAAAGGACGGCCTCTTATGGCTTTCCATCATGCCATACTTTGTCGGCAGAGTTTTGGAACTTTTACCGGGCCCGGCGAACGATCTCCGAGGCCTCGTCGTGTCAACCGTGCTCCGGTTACAGGGGCACGTCGCGTCCATCGCCAGTCTTTCAGCTAGTCGAGCGACCCCAGGAATGCGCTCTGCCCCGGCCACGGTCCGCACGAGCTCGGACACGGCGGTGTTGGCGGATTACTGGCGATCATACCTGGCGATTCTGTGCGTGACGATGCCGAGTCAGAATACCGTGCCCGCGACACCTCCGGTTCAGCGGACGAAAGAAGCGGTCATTCTCACGCCGGATACAATCAACACGCCGGCGCTCCTGCATTACCTCACCTCGTTGTTGACATGGGAAGATCCTCGGTTCAAGGACGCCGCAGTCAACGCGATGGGCGCGATACCGCGAGACTTGTTCAGACCATTGTCTGAGATCCTGCTGCACGTCATCCGTCGGCTGGCCGACGCGAAGCCGGGCGGAAATCCCCGCGATACTCGTCGTTCCACTGTCAACGGCCCGCTCTGGACGTCGCTCGCGCATGTCTTCCGGCTGATCTCGCCGCTGATCCTGGACGCGGACTCGTCACACCATACCAACTTGTCCTCCATGATCGGCTTCACCAAGCTCACGCACACGCTCCTTTCCGATCGGGCAGTCAAGGAAGACTTTGACCTACAGTCTCTCCGTCGCTCGTTCTGCATCGTGGTCGAGAATCTGACCAACGCGCTGGGCAAGCTTGATGCGTCGGACCGGTTTCTCGGCGAAGACATGCGGGGCGCCATCTTCAAGCTGTGCTACGAATGGTGTCATGTGGGACGGCGGCCGGATGTGGCGAAAGCGAGGGAGAGTCAGACGCTCCAGGCTGCTGCGGAGGGATATCGAGGCGAGAGGGATCGGGCGCAGTACTTGGATGATCTGCAGGCGAAAACCAAGTTGTTGTCTGCCGCGGCGGCCGAAGCCATGGCGGGGCTATGCGTGAGTAGCGAGTGGGCCTGCTCGGAGCGTTGACGCTGATAGCAGCAAGGCAAGCTGATCTCATCGATCGACAGCACGCCGGCGGTGCAAGCCAGTGAGCACATCGTGGATCCCTTGACGGTGCTGCGCTGGATCCGCGGGATGTTCTCCTCGTCAAGCTCACTGCATCATGAGACCGGAAGGTGAGCAAAAGTAGGGTGTAGGCGAGTCATGCTGAGCCAAAGGAAAGCGCTGCACGCCCTGCTCAAGCACAACTGGCGGTGCGAACGCCTGCTCGACGAGGTGCTTCACCAGTCTTTCGGCGAAGGTGAACACTTTTCGCTCGATTCTTCGTTCTTTGGCGTTGTCGCCGATGTCGTCACGGAGGGTTCGGTGGAGCTGCCCATACATCAACTTGCCTGTCTCGCGCTTTCAAAGCTCGGCCATCCGGTCACGGACATCCGCCTGCGAGCTTTCCAGCTCTCCCTCGCCTTGGATGGAGACTTTCGGGGCGCATCGACGCTTCTGCCAGCTATCGGCAGCGCAGCGCCCAACGTGTATCGCCGAGCGCAGATGGAGATGTCGGAACGGCTCGCCGAGGCGTACCCAGAGAATGCGGCGGACTTCCTCGTCGAGTGTACGACCCGATTGAGCCAGCTCGAGGCGCCTCGCCGGCAGGCGACGCTGGGTGTCCTTCCCGCCTGGGTCGGCGTGTTCGATTTACAGCCCGACTCGGAAGAGGCCGACCTCATCAGCGAGCAACAGAAGGCGCTGTCGAACTTGATGTACCTCGCTATCCGCTTCGCCGATGACCACCTCGACGCTGTGCGAGATATCTTCCTCGCATTCGCTGGACAGGGCCAAGGTGGGAACACTACGGCGCTGGTCAAGTTCTTGTTCGAGCAAGGCGGGAAGCGCAAATCGCCCGAATTTGTCGGTCACGCGCAGCGGATCATGGCATGTCTGGCGCAGAGTGACGCGGGCGATGTCATCTTTGAGGAGATTTGCAGCTTTGTCGAGCCGGCCGCCATGGCTTCTTTGGCGGAAAGCGATGCCGACCCGAGTCCCGCGGGGTCCTTGGCGAATCTCGATGCGCTCATGGCGGCGCCATCGGCTCGATCACAGGCGTTCTCGACAGGTCAACTGGCGCTGCTCTTCGCTGGCGAGCTGTTGCCGTACAGGGTAGGCGATAATGAGCTGCTCCGGCAACTGCCGACGCTTCTGCACCTCGCGCTGGTACACGTCGACAACGCCGGTCCCGCCCTACGAGAACAGAGCCAGGCGGTCTTGTTCCAGGTTCTTCGGTCATGGATCACCAGCAATGGCGGGCAGGCCGAGGAGACGGTATCGGCGATGCGGACGGCGGAGCATAAACTGGCGATCTTGTCCCGAGCGCGTGCAACGACGTTCTGGCGTGCAGATGACACCGGCGGACCGAATGCGGCTTTCCTTTCTCCGCCCAAGATGACGACGCTGATCATGCGCATCCTGGGCGTGCTGCTACCGCTTCACCCCCGGGTGAAACAGGTTTGGGGCGAGCTCGCGTTGAGCTGGGCGACGTCCTGTCCGATCCGACATCTCGCGTGTCGGTCGTTCCAGGTGTTTAGAGTGCTGTCTCCGAAGGTGTCACCGAGAATGGTATCCGACACCCTGGCCCGCCTTTCATCAACCATTGCCAGTGCGTCGCCAGAAATTCAGGCGTTCAACCTAGAGGTGTTGCGCACCTTTGCGGCTATCACGCAGGACCTGACCATGGCCGATATGCGGAACCATCCGCAGATTTTCTGGTGCTCTGTCGCGTGTCTTACAACGCCATACGAGGACGAATTCGCCGCGGTCATCGAGCTGCTATCGCACGTGCTGGACAAGACGAATCTGTCCGATCCGGCTGTCGTGGCGCATTTGACCTCCTTCCGCCCAGTCGACTGGGTGGGACCGCTCCCTCATCTACAGACTCTGCTTCTCACCGGTCTGCGGTCGAGCAAGACCGACATGCTCACGTTTGACCTGATCCGGCGACTTGCGTCATGTGGCGTAGACGACCTAGTCGACGCGCCCGAGGAACGGATCCTGCACGGCTTCGTCGCTGCCCTCCCGTGGATGCTTCACTCGACGGACTTGGGAGAACCGAACGAGGACCTCGGAACAATGGCGCTGGATCTTGCCGCGCTCGCCGGCCAGATGAACCCCTCCCTCGGGCGCCTGCTGACGAGCTTTGCGCATCATCGTTTCAGGTCCAAGGACGACTTTATCCGACAGGCCGCCTCGATCCTGCGCGACTATATGTCGTCATACGCCCTCGACATCGTCACGCTCTTGCTCGGCTTTGTCCTGAACACGAATGACTGGATGCGGGAAAAGAGCATGCAGGTGCTGAAGCTGGTTCTGACTGCTCCGGACGCTCGAGCGCAGATTCAGACACACGGCAACGAGCTTCTCCAGCCGCTGCTCCGCCTCGTATCGACCAAACACTCAGCGCAGGCGCTTGACGTGCTCGACCTACCAGTAACATCCGACTCACCGCTCACTGGCGAGATATTCGGACCCATCTCTGCGTCTGGCTGGTCCGTCCCCAGTGCCAAAGAGGCAAGTGCCCTGACCCGCGAAAACGTCACCGCCGTTTTCAACACCTGCGCACAGGAGACTCGGGCGGCGTCGGCTCATTTCTCGGTCGTACAGTTTGCGGATATCCGCGCGTTCAACAACCCCTCACAGCTTTCGCTGGACATACCATCGCCTCCCGCTACAGCCTCGATCGGTCATACAGGCGCAGGCGGAGGTGTCGAAATGGAGATGGACAATGCGAGCATGGGCGACCTGGTGGGCGCGCTTCATTCGCTCAACATGTTCTTCGACGATGGGCTGGAGGAGCCTGCGGGGAAGAAGGGGCACTGGCGGCTTCCCAGCGGATCGAGCAACAGGCGGGTCGGGGCGATCTTGGCGGTGAGTAGGCGTGATGCGTAGCCCGAACCCCAGGACGGCACTGACAAGCAGCGCGACACCCCCGGCAAGACCCCGTCGATCTCGTCTCCGATTTACGAGAATCCATACCCCCCGGCCCATTCCAGCCGGCACAAGCATAACCCGTCCCAGACCACCTCGAGCAGTATCTCGTCCATGGGTGAAGTGCGACAAGACCATCGGGGGTTTTACCAGGCCACGCCCTCGCATGCCAATTCGTCGACACCGTCTTATCCCAACTCATCCACAAATCTGTCCATAGGGGCGAACGCGAATGGCAATGCGGTCGCGCCTGGCCAGCACCGCGCGCAGCAGTCGTACTCCAGTATGAACACGGATGGGGACGGTGCGATTGGCGGATATGGAGGTGGCGGATATGGAGGTGGCGGATATGGAGGGACGGCACCAGGACAACGGTCAGAGTTGTTCAACCTGGCTGGGGGGGATGCGAGCAATGTGTCGGTGTCGCAGAGCGTGTTGAGCGAGGGGAGTGTGCCGACGGGCAGCCAGACGAGCCAGAGTACGCCGATCGGTGGGAGGAGGCACAACGAGGCGCAATGGTAGTGGACAAAGGCGACATCAGCATCCGGGGAGGAGACGCGCCTCCTCTGAGCCCAGTCAGGTAGTACTGTACACAATCCTCTTTAGAAGATACATGGCGTCAGACCTTTCGCACAGTGAAATTGGACCATCTGCTGGACGTCTCGCTGGCCACGAGTGACAGGCAAATATGCAAAGCATGATCCAATCCAAAAACCCTAGTTCATAAGCCATCTGACTCTGTCTGCTCGTGCACTGGCGCTCGCTTCACAGGCACTCGAGAGCGTCTCTCCTCATCTCTGGCTCCAGTTGAAAGGGCTCCCCTCCGCTCCAGTACCACTCTCTCAGGCGTGCACCCTCAGCCGTGTCATCGTTCATGTGATCGGGACGCCGGGGACGAGCGAGCTCAGCGTAGATACCGGCCTCCTGCTCGAGTGAGGCGAACAGATCAGGCAATGCGTCTTCCTTCTCTGTTCGGCCTTTCCTCCCTTGGTCCCGCGAACTAATCAGCAGGACCCGGGTCGCCACCGTCAATGCCTGGGTCGCGTCCGCCAAGGCTTGATACGCTTGAGCCCTTGAGTATGGCGCGTTGGTGCAAGGCTGGTAAGCGGGCAGACTTTCGAAAGTCGCTCTGATCGTGGTTGCATCCAGGTGCGGCGATCCCGGGGAGTTGCATTTGTTTGCAGTCGCGAGGGATTTGGCGGTCTTTTGCAGGTCCCTCACGAATTCTTGGCTGCACAGACGCCAGCTGGATCTCAACCCCCTCATGGCTGCTGTGAGGCGGTGGTTGTATGTCTCGTCGAGGGCGTCACCGGAGATCACGTAGCTGGCGGCGAGGTGTGCTTCCGCGCTAATCGCACAAAACAGCCGGTCAACCAAGATTGTGTCGAGCCTCTTGTTCTCCTTGGCTCCAGCCCGTACCAGCGCTATCACCTTTTCAGTTCTCGCAACCAGGCAACTGGAAGTCTCCTGGCTGTTTCCTTGGTCGGTCAAAGCAATCCCAGTGGTCCAGGTGTGGTGTCTGCCTTGCGCTTGGCTGTCCGCTTTCACCGCGTGACTTGTCCAGTTCGCCAGATTGAGGAAGAATGCGTCGTCGAGCTCCTCGAGCCTGATCATTGAGGCGATCGTCTGGGTGCGGACCAAGTCGTCAATGGTGTCACGGCCGCTGGCTGATGTGGCGGCGGTGGTCCAGCTGTCATCAGCGCGCCCGTTGTGCAAGGTACGACTAGCCGAGCGTCATTGGGTCGTTCCAACGCCTGATGGTACCATGGGTGGATGGATTGTCCACTCACTCATATGTCATCCGCACGCGGTGGAACACAGCGGTATACCAGTCCTGGACCTCTGTGATCATGGCCAACGCGCGGGGGTGCATGCCGTGTGGAGTAGCTGATTCCATCTGCCAGCTCTCCATGTGCCAGTCGAATCGCATCAGCTTGTCGCTGAGCAGGCACAGCTGTGTAATTGGGTCATCTTTCGAAGGCTCGTCAATTCCCGAACGCGGTGCGTACGACGAGGCGAAAAGTGCACCCCTTGCCGCCCTCATCAATCTGGGCGGACGATCAATGTTCCAGCAGCGGATGAGTTTCTCGCGCCGATCGCGTTGGAGGGGCGTCTCCAGGATGGGCTCGCTACCCAGCGTCCGCTCAACACTTCGACACTTGTCGTGTAGTCTCGAAAGATCGTCTTGGTCCTCTAATGTAAGGACGTTCGGCAAACGGCGTCCCTCGGTGTTGACCGATCGAGTGTTCAGGAGTGCATTGATTAGCGATATGCTGTCGATAGCAGAGAAGGAGTCGAGCTGGATGCTGGACATTGTGGGGAAGTGCAAAGAGGAGGAGCTGGTTAAGGGCGACGAGAGCTGAGGAAGGGGGGAAAAGGCCAGAGGGATGGATGG
>JAHXHD010000774.1:0-44325 GCA_019857685.1 Papiliotrema terrestris
GATTCGGGTAGAGAATCAAAGGTCGTACCAGATTGTAACTTGCCAACTCCGTTCTAGCTGTTCCTCACCGATCGAGGTCCGATCTTGAGTGCTGCGCTTGGACCAAGTGCCACTAACCCCTTTCTGGCTGCGAAACCTGAACCGTCGCAGCTAGAGCTTAGCTTAAAAAGAATCTGATAGCGAACGTAGAGATGCACCAGACTGCAAGTTATTAGACCGTTCTAGCTGTTCCCCATCCGATGAGATCCGGTCTTGAGGACCTGCTCTTGGGGGTCTTTTGCCACAAACTGATTACAATTCCGTTTGTAATCTACACAGTTCAGCTTGTAATCGACACAGTTCACTTCCTAATTGACACAGTTCCCTTCCTAATGCGAGACGCGCGCAGGACTGATCCACATACGATTCCGGAAGGGGCCATTACACTTCTCCCATTACAACCCGAACCGTGTACTGTGTCGGGCCCATATGGTAAAGGTCACCCCCTGGAACCGCCCGGGAGGTAGATGAATTCATTGCCCCTTGGGCGCGATCCGCAATTCTTTTACACCATGGTGAGCCCCTTACTGTAGCTTTTCAACTCGTCTTCGGCCTGCTGCCCCAGCCTACAACTCCTTGGCCTTTTTGAGAGCCTCGTCGACAATCTCAGCCATACGAATGACCGCTTCGTCTTCACCTCTTCGCCCGATAACCTGCAAGCCGATCGGCATGCCGTCGTACAAGGCCGGGTCATCTGTGAGGTCAGCTCGACTTGAGGGCCGAACCTTACATCTGTCAAACATATCCTTGTCAATCGCGGACATGAAAGCGTGCGGGGCCTCTTTCACATCGACGGCAGCGTCGACCTCGAGCACCGGAATGACCGCTGATGGCAGGTCGTGCAGGTTTGATACACCCTGTCATCAGACTGGGATTCCCGGAGCTGCCTCACCGTGTACATGATGTACTCTTCCTGGCCGGGAACAAAGCTGGGACAAGGGGCAGCCGGTGTGATCACCGCATCGATGCTCCGCCCTGTGCCTGTAGACGAGCGAGTCGACTCCCAATGCTTGAGCAGCCGTTGAGTCGACTGTCGACATTGATAGGTGAGCTTGTGGAACGCCTCTACAGTCATGTTCCTCTTCTTTGATTTCAAGACGCCCCCGAGCAAGGGCTCCCCCGAGAGGTCGCATTCTCGCTGCACGTCGACCCCGCCGTCGGCGAGGAAAATTCCAAGCTATTGTCAGCTAGCTCCACGGAAAGGTCGACTCACCAGCAGTTCGAGATCGCCCGCAGTGTCCGGGAACTGGAAGTCGATCACCGAGTGGCCTTGGGCGACCAGCGAGTCTCGAACCTTTTTGATCGCTCGGATGTATGGAGGGTTCGGTTTGACGTGGTTGTTGTGCCATTGCAAGCCAAAGCACAACCTTTCGCCGCCGCCATGCTCCTCCAGCTCATACATGGCTTGGTTCCAGGGCATGCGAAGCACCATAGGATCGACTTCCCAGGGTCGAGCATCCAGGACACTTTTGTAGAACAGCTTGAGACCGTCGACCGTAGCGCTGAGGGGGCCTAGGACGGAGGAGACGGTTTCTTGACCCAGCTGCGAGTTGGTCGAGCCACCATCTGGTCATCAGCCTTGGTACGTGGCTGCTCCTATCGGTTGAACGCACAAGGCATTCGGTGCCAAGACCCCCTAAATCCATAAATCCCGTTATAGGCAGCAGGGACACTAGCTGTTAGTCCGATACTGATTGGAGAGCTCACGAAGACGCACCGGACGCTTCCTCCAATATCAGATCCTACGCCCAGCGGCGATCCTCGCATCCCAATCAGCGCACCTTCTCCCCCGCTTGAGCCGCCAGCAGCAAGTTTCACGTTTCGTGGGTTGACGGTGCGGCCATACAGGTTGTTCCAACTGTCCGAGGAGAACAGCGCCTGCGGAGTGAGCCTTGTTCTCTTTGGCGAGCAGGTGGGTACTCACCTGAGACATGTTGGTCAGACAATAGAAGACTGCACCCTGCTCCCGCAGGATCGCAGCCATAACCCCGTCTTCGGGCGAGATACGCCCAACCCACCCGACGTAATCCATGTTCATCTCGATTCCCTTCACGTTGCATTGGTTTTTAAGCGAGAGTGGGAGGCCGTGCAGAGGTCCAACGACTTGTCCGGTCTGAGCGAGGTGATCGTCGAGCTCTTTCGCCCGGGTCTGTTGTCAGAGCCCAGGCCCATATACACCGAGCGATCCTACCAGAGCCTGCTCGTAGAAGGCTTCGTTGATGCAGTTTACCAAGCCGTGGGCAATTGTCGCACGTCGAATGAAGGCTTGCTGCGGGTCAGCTCAATGGTCCAGTCATGCCGACGCCTACACACGGTGACATTGACAGATGACAGGCGACCGGCTTTGAGAGCTTCGACTAGGTCCCCGACACCCATCTCGGTAATCGTTGTATCCTGCTCGCTCAATACAGCGGTGGGATACGATAGTACGTTGTCAGAGGAGACGGGCTTGGCCGCCTTCTGTACAGGAGCCCAAGGGGCAAGGTACGCGGCGAGTGCCTCCCTCTTTCGCTCGGCGGTGTCTTCCCATGTGATTTCGACAGTCATGATTGGTGTAGTGGGAACTGGTCAGCCCACCCACCGTTATATAAGCCGTACGACTGGTTTGCGGAACTGACGGAATGCTAGTTCGCCTAGCGCAACGGAACCGACGGAATCGGCTAAATGGGTAATGGCGACACTCCGGTCGGATTCCGCCAAGTTGCAGCTATCTCCTTCCGTCAATTCCGTCAATCAGCTATATACACTGCCAGTCTGGCCGTCAGGAGGACGCCGTCACGCAGGTAACAATGACTTCCACTGGATCCCGCGACTTCCAACTCTTCTTGCAGCCGAGCGTAGGCTATGGCGTGGTCATTGGCCTTGGAGCGTTCTTCGCCGTGTTGATGGGTGAGTGGCTTACAAACGGATACAGCCCGAGAAGCTAAGCCCAGTCGGGATATCTAGGTTGCAGAAGCGTATGACCTCTTTCAACCCGGACGATGCAGCCGAGTTCATCGCGGCATCGCGTAGTGTCAAGCCGGGACTCATCTGCTGTGTAAGCTTGACTATTGTTTGCTCAGCTCACCATTCAGGGAATCGTCTCGGCATGGACGTGGTCCGCTACTCTTCTTCAATCTTCGGCGGTGGTGTACCAAGTGGGGCTTAGCGCGGCGTACTGGTACGGCGTGGGAGGAACTATCCAGATAATCTTCTTCGCTGCGATAGCAGCCAAGGTGAAGCAGAATGCTAATGGTGCGTATAGACTACTTCTTACAAGGAGAAATCACTCACCGCAGGCGCGGTCACGTTTCTGCAGATTGTCAAAGCGCGATACGGGACACCGTGCTTCATTCTGTTCACATTTTACGCTTTGGCTTGCGCCCACATTGTCATCGGCTCGTTGACTCTCGGCGCCTCTGCAACAATCAACGCACTCACCGGAGCAAATATCTACGCCTGCAACATGCTGCTGCCCATCGGCATCGCTGCATACGTTCTCGCCGGCGGGCTGCGCGCCACGTTTTTGGTCGACTTCCTGCACACCGCCATCCTCTTTGTCATCTTGTTCATCTTCGTCTTCAACGTCTAGTGGGTGATCTCGGCGTCCTCGGACCTACACTCATTTCAGTGGTACTTCGGACCTGATTGGCTCGCCAGGAAAGCTGTGGGACATGCTCCAGGAGGCGGCCAAGACCCATCCTGTCGAAGGCAACACCGACGGGTCTTATACGACCATGAAATCCAACAACGGTATCATATTTCTCGGTACCACACTTGCGTCTGGTTTCGCAGGCGTCTTCTGTGACCAAGGCTACTGGCAGAGAGCGATTGCTTCACAGCCCCAATCGACCACCAAAGCTTACATGCTCGGCGGCGTATCCTGGTTCGCCATTCCCTGGGCCTTCGGCACGGTTATGGGTTTGAGCTGTCGCGCACTTCTCACCAGCGTCAAGTTCCCGACCTACCCGTACGCCCTGTCGGATGTCCAGGTGGGAGGTGGTCTCGTTGCGCCTGCCGCTGCGGTCACCCTCCTCGGAACTGGCGGTGCCGTCGCTATCTTACTGGTTGTGTTCATGGTAGGTCAGAGACGAAAACGGCGGCTGAGATACAGGCGGCCACGAGCGCAGCTAGCGCGGAGCTCATCGCCGTCAGCTCAATCGTTACCTTTGACATCATCGGCTTTGTGTGGAAACCCCTACGCGGACGACAAGCAGTGATGGTGTCACACATTGCTATCGCAGTCTTTGCAGTCTGGGCCGGAATCTGGTCAATCATCCTCCATGCTGCCAGCATCGATCTTGGTTGGTTGTTCTACGTGCAAGGCGTCCTTCTCACCCCCGCGGTGGTTCCCATCGCCCTCACCGTTTTGTGGCGCAAGCAGTCAAAGCACGCAGCTTTCTGGGGCACGATGGTGGGCACTACGACCGGTCTTGGTGAGTCTCAGCGGTATGGGTTACACGTTTCGTAGCTTGCTGACCTGCAGCTGGATGGCTGGGTAAGCAAGGATGACCGCCCATACAAGCACCATGACTGACATGCAGTGGGATGTCAGAAGATCTATGGTTCTATCAGCGTGCGCACTTTGGCTTTACCGCTCGCAGCGTTATCAGGCGCATCCCCAGCTCTGGTGCTGTCCTCCCTTACGACTATCACCATCAGTCTGCTGTGTGAGTTGAATTCCCTAGTCGATACCTGTCGTTGACGTCCAGATCCCGACAACTACGACTGGGCCACAACGCGTGCTATCAATGTCACGGACGATCCAGCCATCACCGAACCGGAAGGTGAGGACCAACCTGTTACCGAGGACAAGGCCGATCAGAAACACCTTCCCGCGACGACTGTCCAGGTCGCCGCCGAAGATATCGAATCGGCGATACCTTCGGCTGAGGACTCTGCTCTCGACAACAAAGTCCTTCAACGGGTATTCATCCGCGCATCGTGGTTCTCCTCGGCATTGGCGTTGGTCATTGCGATCATCATCCCCATACCCATGTTCGCGGCACACTATGTCTTCTCCCGTCGTTTCTTCGAGGGCTGGGTTGGAATTTCGATAGCCTGGCTTTTGCTAGCAGGCTGTCTGTGTATGTGAGTGCTCTGAGGACTCAATGAAAACATAGGAAGAACGCTGAAACAACAGCCTTCTGCCGCTCTGGGAATCTAGGGTCGAAATGAGACTCCTGGCCGGTCGGATTATGAGCCTCGTCAGGTGATCCCACCGCGATACGTAACTCCCTCTAGAACGGGGTTTCGCTCAGATAGCTGTTGGGTTATTTGTCAAGCTAGATGAAAGAAGTAGAAATGCAATGCTGATGGACCGCTCGATAGGATGCATAGGAGAATCACTAGACGCGATATTCAAGTGCCGTCGCCGTGTTCTGAGTCAAGAAGAGCGAAAAAGTCGTAGATCGGTGCCGTCGTCAGGCTCGGCGCGGGGTCCAACGGCCAGCTCCTCAAGAGCTGCGACTGGCCTGCAACCTCTGTGTTGAAGAAGGGCACCGCATTATCGCCAGGAGCTCCAGAGAAGGTCCCGCTTGCCAGATTATCTGATCTGACTACGTCGCCAGCCGGACCAGATTGAGCGACGTCTGTCGGCGACGCGGGTTCCCATTCCTGCAGGGCCTTCGCCATTGTATCGGCGAATTGTAGGGTGGAACCGAACGGTGGACCGAGCCGGCGCAGGTTGAAGATCACAGCGGTCGCATCGTTGAACGCAGCCTGGGCCGCTGTTGCGTCCTCATCGCAATTGGCCATCCGTAGCAAGTGCGCGGTGTAGCCAGCAAAGGCAATTTGTGCCCAGATAATTGGTGCGGACCGCAGTCCCCATAGCAGATCGTATCTCTGCAGACTTAGCTGCAGACTCAACCCAAGACCTACGACCAAAAGTTGACTGATCTCCAAGCTGACAATCAGCGAGCTGGACATGTTGGACAATGGGGACATACCCAGCCTGACTGCACTGCGCGGACGCCCGCTGACTAATCGAGGGATCGTGTGAGGCGTTCCGACGTAGGTAGTAAGGACGGAATAGAAGTATCGTCGTATAGTGGTAATAACCGATGAGAGTGAGGACGTGACCGGGAGGACGGCCTTGCGTGGATGAACGCAATTCGCCCGGCAGGCTTGACCACCACGAGCGCAGTCTTTCCCCAAGTAGAGAGACCGTGCGTTGCGTCCGAGGCGAGTACGGCTTTGCACCAACGCTGTATCTGAAATATCATCCATCCCATGTCCGCCAGGATGGCCACTTACACTGTGTACAAAATCTCTTCCACTACCTCGACCAGCCGAGCTGTCCAGTGCAGCGTCGTGCTCTGCATGCTTTTGACCCCACTGCCTCCCAGACTTTCAGCCCACAGCCGACTGTCCTGCCAATCATGGATCCCCGGAAGGCTTGAATGGCCAGGGAGGAGCGGCAGAGTCGGGGGATGGCCATAAAAGTGACTCCATAATCTGCGATCAACATGCATTCGGTATCAGGAGACTCCCGCTCAAATGCTCACTCACTTGTCGTATAGCTGCAAGCACCAATACATATGATTTCTGTCCTCCGCTTCATTCGCGCTGAGCGAGGTAGAGCCTCGTGGCAATGATAAGCCGACTTTATGAGGTCAGTGCACCACCGGTGGGGAAAGAACGTCACGCACGCATGTGAGAAAACCGCATCGCCATCCCAGTATACATGTACCCTAGTCCAAGAAGGCGCTCAGCCGTGTAGTACTGCCCGAGCATCAAAGCGCCCTTGATGGTCGATAACGATGGGTGATCGCCTTCGGCCAGTAAGCATTTGTGGGCGGCCTTCAACAAGACGGCGCGACTCTGCTCGGAGGTAGCGATGGGATCGTCAACAAGGTGACTGCCGCATAACAATACGGTAACGTGAAGCAGCGGGCTATAATGTGGGGTCCTTGCGGCTGCATTGGAGCAGTTTGACAGGCAGGCGATCATGTCTCGCCAGAAGAAAGTCTCCTCGACAATGTTATAAAAGCTGGCCATCAGTGACTAGCATGCAGGCGCGACCTACGAGAATGACCGCAGACACAGGACGAGCATTTCATCGTGCAACGCCTTTGACAACTTCGGCAAGGATGGCAGATGGCGGCGCCAGTCGAGATCGATTGGCGTCGTGAGTGGAATGTCGCACGCGTACATTGCGTGGGTCGATGGCATAGACGTGCATGTAGTCGCGGATCCCTGCAGCATCATGATCGAAGGGGGGCCGTAATGTCGGTGTTCGCCTGTTTCCCCGTCGAGCTGCGGATGAGCTGCCTTACCACAGGGCTCAGCATTCCTTCAGAACCTACCTGAAGTCTGTTAAAGACATGCTCATCCTCCGAAACCTCAGAGTCGTCTGCCGAACCGGAATCCAACGCTTCAGACCGGGCTGAGTTTATACCCTGGCTTTGATTCTTGATCAGGGATTCCAGCCGCCGTACGCGCTCCTGCAGCTTGATCACCAGGGTTTCCGGTTCATGCTCCCGCTCCTCCCTCTCATCGTAGCTGCACTGGGCACCAAGCCTTTCGCAGGTCGCTGGCGTAAGCAGATGTCAGATGGAATGCGAGTCACGTCTCTCACCGCAAGGTGCCCCTCCATCACAGCGAATTTTACTGCGGTTGGTCTTCGTGGGTGACTAAATCAATTGGCTCACCGACGTTTGCAGGTAGCACACGCTTTCGTAACGTATCTGCCGCGTTTGACGGGTACGAAAGGCATGGTTCTGTTGGTATCGACGTTCCCTCCCAATCGGCAATTATTGAGCGTCATGCTCGACGTGTCGTCGGACATCGCCGCCCACTCTAGGCCTCCACCATAGATCGGTTACAGCGGTGTGTTCACTGGGATGCTGCCGCATGACAGTTGTCCTAGACGGTTCCGTTCATGTTGCACATTGCTCCGCAGAGCAAGCAGGGCCGTACACAACATAAAGCCCGTATGGCAAGTAGCAACTCTGACTGCATTCTGTCACACCAATTTTCCCGGTGCATGAGTTTCCCCCTGGAGAACAGCAAGAAGAGTTCTCACCACCGCCAAACCACTATTGCTTTGGTTCTCTCGTGTCCCCGCTCCGACGTGTGGTGTAATAATCACATTATCGAGTCTCAAAAACTCCCCGTACACCTCCTTCGTGGGTGGCTCAACCTCCATCGCATCGAGCACTGCCCCCCACAGCTTCCCGCCCTTCAACGTGTCAAGCAGAGCTGCCTCCTCCACGATTCCGCCTCTGGACGTGTTGACGAGTATCGCCGTGTCCTTCATGCTATCCATCTCCTTCCTCCCTATCATACCGCGTGTACTGTCGAGCAGCGGAACATGCAAGGTGACCACGTCAGACGCGCGCAGCAGCTCTTGGAGGGACGACGCGCGAATGTGTTCAACATCGCTCCATGCGTCTGGCGGAGCAACGGGGTCGTATCCGATTACCCTGGCCTCGCAGGCTCCAATGAACTTCTTGGCGACTAGTTTGCCGATGTTGCCCATTCCGACCACACCGACCATTTTCTGGTGCAAGCTGAGACCGAGCATCTGACTCCGAACGAGCTTCTGCCCGGCGCGGATCTGCCGGTCAAGCTCGGGCACCCGTCGCGCCATAGACATCGTCATAGCCAGTGCGTACTCGGCGACCGTCTCGCTGTTTAGCGCTGGCGTGTTATGCACCGCGATCCCGGCCTTGCGTGCGGCTTCAAGGTCGATGTTGTCAACTCCGACGCCCTGCTTGACCACGACCTTGAGCTTCTTCGCCATGTCGAAGTCAAGTGCGGTCAGGCGACTCTCGGATCGTATAATGACGCCGTCTGCATTGTCGTGCCAGTCCACTCTGCGTGGATCGTCCGGCAAGATGACTTGTATCCAATCGGTTGATTGCATAAGGGATGTGGCGTCAAAGTGGTACGGGTCAAGGACGTACACTGTCGGCTTCGACATGATGAAACCGGTTGGTGGTGACAGTCGTTTGCAAACACGGTTCTTATGAGCCCATGCATATGGGCTCGGCAAGATCCCATTCAACGCCCGTGTCGCATTGAACACCTAGTCCACCAAAGCTCAACACGGAGACTCCCCGCGGCGAACGACCGAGGACATCCTCGCCTTTCGGCTTTACCGGCCGGGACGACTTCCATCGTTGTGGGACCAGGTCCGAACGGCTTCTCTACTTCGCACATGACAACATAAAGCAGGTAGACTACATGCCGCGCAAAGTGTCCCCCGTCGAGAGATCACTACGAGCAATGTCTGCGTCTCCATCCGACTCCATCGTCCAAGCCTTACAGGAGTTCACAAGGTGAGGCAACGCTTAAAATCCTGGCTGACCGGCAGTTGCGACTGCTCCGACGCCCTTCTGAAGCTCAAGGTCACCAATGGTGGCTTTGTTTCAGGCCCGACGATGTGGTCACCTCAGCGGCAAGACGGTCCGACCAAAATCGTCGGCAGGGCGTATACCGTTCAGTACGCCATGAACGATGATCCGAGACCGAAGACGGCGTCTCATTACGTGGGTCGTAGGATCATGGGCTGCTGTGCTTGCTGACGCTCCAGATTGACTCTGTACCCTTAGGCTCCGTGGTGTTCATCTCCTCACCCGATATCCCCAATGCCGTCTGCGGCGGGCTCATGAGTAGTCGGGCTCAGGCGAGTGGGGCGGTGGGCACGGTGGTTGACGGCCGGATCCGGGACGTGTTCGAGCACAGAGGCTTGAATTACCCGGTGTGTCACCTTGTACCACCTGCGCCGGTAACCGGCGCCTGACGATTCAGGTCTTTGCGCGGGGTCTGAGCACGGCTTCCCCGTACGAGCTTGTCAAGGTGGTGGCTACCGATGTTCCAATCAAATTGCAAAGCGGGCAGGACATCACCGTCAATCCCGGCGACTACGTGGTGGGAGATGTAGACGGAGTTGTGGTCATCCCTCATCAAATGGCAGAGAAAGCCATTTCACTCATGCGGCCGCAGGTGGAGGCGGATGCGAAGATGCACAAGGCCATACGGGAAGGGATGTCATTCACCGACGCCAGTAGGAAGTTTCGGGTGTAGTTCCATGGGCTCATGCATCTGTTTTCACTATCATGGATTCCCAGTTCCAGCAGCGATCATCGTAAACAGACCTGGTGAGGCAGGCAGGCAAGAGCAGGCGTCGAGGCGGATGTCATGACCTCGTCAGGCGCTCCCGTCGGGATCGATGGGTTGTTGCATAATCCCTCTACATGCCCACCCTTCTTTGACACCACGAGACCACCTTTGGAGGGTTCTGCAGTAGCCGAATAGCCCCGAGCTGGCAGGACCGCTCGGGCATGCGGCGGTTGAACGCATGTACGCAGGGCCTGGGCAGTCTCCGCGGAAACTGTCCGGGGAGTTTCATTGTAGAGAGTATGGGTGACATTTGTGTCGAAGGCAAGTACGGTGCAGTCGATTAAAACGAGACCACTTGCCTGCTTCAGTACCTCACATCTGATCCCAAACTCCTCACAACATGGCCATCGCCACGACGACCCTCAACGTGGACCCAGAATCAGCGCGTACCTTCACCACCGCCGTCCTTCTAAAACACGGCGTGCCGGATGATCGTGCTCGTATGATCGCCAATGCGCTTGTGCTTGCCGACCTGCGCGGAGTGGACACTCACGGCATCAATCGGCTGGGAGGCTACATTGAACGGATCAAGCATGGGGTTCTGGACCCGAATCCGGAGGTATCGATCACAATGAAGACGCCGGTGCTCGCCCACCTCGACGCCAAGAACACGTTTGGCTTTGTCGCCGGCTGCATGGCAATCGATAAGGGTATAGAGGTGGCTTCCACTTACGGTCTGGCGGTCATCGGCGTGAAGAACAGCAACCACTATGGTATGGCGGCGACATACCTCTTGCGGGCAATGGCGCAGGGCTATGCGGCTATGGCGTTCACCAACGCGAGCCGGTCGATGCCGCCTTGGGGCGCGAAGGAGCCATTGTTCGGCACGAGTCCGTTCGCAGTGGGTATTCCCGGCGGGGCTCAGGGCGACTTTGTCCTTGACATGAGTCCCAGTGTCGCCGCACGGGGTAAGATCCGGAAAGCCGCTCGCCGAGGCGAGAAAATCCCGGAGGGGTACGCCCTCGACGCCGAAGGTCGACCGACGACGGATCCGGACGCTGCGCTCAAGGGTGTGGTATTGCCGATTGGGGGGCCGAAAGGGAGCGGGCTGGCGATGATGATGGATATCTTCGGGGGAGTTCTTACAGGCGCCGCCTATGCCGGACGGGTCAACGACCAGTACACGAACATGACGGAACCTCAGGGAGTAGGGCATTGGTTCTTGGTGTTCAAGCCGGACGCCTTTCTCGATGGCGGCGATGAGGAGCTCAAGGGGAGGATGGACGAGACGATGGAGCGGGTTCGGGGCTGTGAGAAGGCCCAGGGCGTCGAGCGGATCTATACTAGTGGCGAGATTGAGGCGGGGCTTGAGAGTAAGCGGAGGAAAGAGGGGATTCCCTTCACACAGAATGAGGTTGACGCCCTACACGCGCTGGCGCAGGGAAGCGGAGTAAATGCAAAGCTGGCAGTGGTATAGTCTTCTCACTATGCATGCCCATACTTATCTTCCTTGCTTGGGCAGCTTCTAAACCTGGCACCCTTCTGCCGCACCTGTGACAGGACTGCTCCTCTACGTGATCGAGCGAATCCCGAAACCCTGAGGATTCATATTACCCCTCAACCGGCACCAACCTCCCCAAATAACACTTCCCTGTAGTAGGTCCTGGGAAGTGGCAGGACTTCCGAATGACACCGGTTCGTTTGGATAGCATGGAGCTGACGGAGGGCTATGCGCCAGTGGATGTTTAGTGGGTGAGTGGCCAGAACACTCGATCAGGTTGATTGACATAGGTGGACCCGAATCCTATTCTCTATTGGCCTGTGAGATGTGCCATGGCCGTACCGTGTGACCAAATATCGCATACATTCAACCATCACTGCAATGCCCAAGTTTTCGATACTTGCTACTTGTCACAACAGGACGACGCCGCATCCTTGATTCCGTTCGAAACAAACGCTAAACCTCACACCGTCCTTCTCCGGCTCGCTCACACCTTCCCATCATCGCTACCACTCTTCCACCAGCGCTCAGGATAGTCCTCACTTACAGGATGTATCGGAAGTGCGGCGACCTGTCAGCGAGCTCGGTGATGTTGACTGCCTGTCCCGGCTCGGGGGTGCCGTATAATCGGTCCCTGCGCCTGTTCTCAGCGCGAAGCAGCAACGAGTTGCCAATGGAGAAGGCTGCTGTGACGAAAGCGAGTGCCATGCAGATGTAATGACCCTTGATGAACTGGGGCGCGTCGGTCGAGGGGTAGAACCACGAGCCGGCAATCGAACCGAAATTCCCCATGGCGGTGTACGCGCCCGCGCCGATTGCTCGCTTGGTCTCGTTGCCGAAGTTGTTGACGGCCCACGCGTGCGAGGGCGGGTAGGTGGCGTAGACACAAGCAACCGCGACACACATGCAGCCGTACTTGCCGTGCAGGTTGTCCTCGGGCAGCGTGGCTAGCAGGGCATAACAGATTCCAGCGATGACCATGGTGATCGCGATCGGCACTCCTCGGATGCGATAGCGATCGGACAGCCAGGATGTGAAGTACATCAAGGCGAAAGCACATGCGTATGGAGGGACAGTCATGAGGTTGGCGGTGGTTGGCTTGGTGTAGCCGAGGCCCGAGATGATGGTGGGCAAGAAACCCGAGATCGAAGAGAGGAGGCAGGCAGTCGGAAAGTAGACGGCAACCTGAGCGTAAAGTTTCCAGTCGGTAAACACCCACACGAAGTGGCGTCGCTCGACCTTGCCGGCCTTGTCGTACTCTTCTGAGTAGTACCGCGCTTCGGCAATCTCCTGGTCCTTGCCCGAGAAGCGTGAGTTCTTGAGCGGGCGATCCGGGAGCCAGTACAGGCAGAAAAGACCTAGGCACACTGTCGGTACCGCCTCGATGATGAAGAGGTACTTCCACCTCGGAATACCGCCGTTGATGTGACCTACACCGTATGCAATGAGGCCACCAAAAGCCCTGAGGCAGTCAGCACTGCACGGCACTACGTATGCACACGAACACGTACCCAGCAAGAGCGGTGGGTCCCAGGAACCAAAATACTCGCACACCCATCTCGCCGCGTTTATACCACAGGCTGAGGTAGTAGAGAATACCAGTGCCGAAGAGCCCCTCGCCAACTCCGATGAAGACGCGACAAACGGCGAGTCCCGCCAGGTTGAACGCGGCACATTGAAGCAGGCTCGCCGCGCCCCAAAAGCAGACCCCGAAGGCGATCCACTTCGCGTCAGCGATCGGGAAGCGGAAAAGCGAGTGCGAATCACCTTCGAAGGAGGAAAGATACGGTAACCAAGACAGCCTGGGATCTGGCAAAGGACCAGGCCGACGTAAAAGATCATGATGACTAATTGCCATTCGCTGGCTGTCAGGGATTCTGTCCCAGGCCCGACGCCTCGGTTGGGAGTATCGTGCCCAGCGGCTAGACCGTAGAGCTTTGCATTCTTTGTCACGTCAGTGAAGCGGTCCGAGTCAGTGACTTATTGCTCACCGCTGCATTTCCCCGATCAAGATACTCGAAGAAGTAAAGCAGCGTGATTGTAGGCAAAATGATCATGTCCAGCTTTCGCTTGTATCGTTTGGCGGCCTGTGCATTTTCGGGATGATTCAACGCGTCGACGTTGTCTTGGACTGCCTTCGGGGCGTAGTCTTCGCCGACGGCCAGTTGCTCCTCGACAGCAGCGGTCTCGAGATGACCAGTGGTAAACTTGTCGTCCAACATGGCCGACGATGCTGGCTGAACGGTGTGGGGAGGAGTGAAGTGGATGAAACGAGCTGTATGGGGCCTCCGTTCACGCTTACATATCATCCCCTCAATGCTCGTCGGGGAGTCCCGTGGAGCCGATGGACGGCCCGAAGATCGCGGCAAATCCCCCGGCGAGTCTCCGCGGAGAATGACCATGCCCGGTGGCTGTGTCCGGCGGGGCAAGGACCACGCGAGGTAGGTCGACGATGTGACTCGTTGATCTAGTAGCTCGCACTCATGCATGTAGACAGAGCTCTCAACATCGGATATTGCATTCAGACAGCACCATGACAGCGGTACACCAGGCGTTTCTACCAGCTTCGCTGCCTCGCGACATACGGCCACATATCCAGGCTGAACAGGGCAAAAGCCAGCGGCTGGGACTCCCGAAGGGGGCTTGGGACAGCCATGTACACGTTGTGGACGAGGTGCGTTGGATGCGAAAGCCAGACACCCAGTGTTGATCCCCCTAGGACGTCTTCCCCCTACACCCGGAACACCCGTACCGACCTGGGAAAGCAGATCTGGTTGACCTGCTCAACTTCGAGCAGACCCTTGGCGTCTCGCACGTCTGCCTCATCGCTTTCTCAGTCTACCATACCGACAACCGATCGCTCCTGAGTGCGCTTGGCGCCCTGCACGGCCGGGGGCGAGGGGTCGTCTGCATCGACCCGGAAACGATAACCGATGGCGAGCTCGATGCAATGCATACTCTTGGCGTGCGTGGGGTGCGCATCAACTTGCGCACACGCGGGCAGCGACTCGAAGCGGATCAGTACCGGGATGTACTCTGCAGCTATGCCCGACGCATCAGGAGACTGCGGTGGTCGATTCAGTTGTACGTCGCGATGGACCAAATTGCACTGCTGTCGCCGGTCATTCCAGAGCTCGGCGTCACCGTCATCTTCGACCATATCGGCTCGCCGGACAGTGCTACGGCCCCCCGTTTGCAGACTGGCTACAAGGAGTTCATGGCCTTGCTCAGAAGTGGAGCGGTGTACACAAAGCTCAGCGGCACATACCGCTTCCCGACCACCCCCGAGCTGGACGATTACATCCGCGAAATCCTTCGAATCGCCCCTGATCGCGTTGTCTGGGCGAGTGATTGGCCGCATTCGGGAGGCACCGAGGCGAATCCAGATGGAGATCGGGACAAGGTGCAGCCTTATCGTAAGGTGGACGATCAGGGCTGGGTTGAGAAGTGCAAAGCTTTTTGCGGGCATGACCCCAATTTGATTAGAAAGATATGGACGGACAACCCGAGGAGACTGTGGGATTACAAAGGGTCTGAGTAGACGAGCAACTCGTAGTATGGACATTCGGCTCGCCTGTATAGGCACCTCCGTACGACATGCCATTCTATGCACAAGTGTCTTTGGCTTCACTCACCTCCGATTCGCCACTCGTTCGCCACTCGTGCTCTGTCGGCCGACGGCCTGGGCCTCGCGTCATACGTAGCCGAATGCCCGCGGACAATCTCCGGGAGTCAGCCCTTGCTGTTATACCATCATCTGTCACCGTCTAGTCCATCGTTCACGACATTGCTAGCATGGCCGGGGGACCACAACAGCAGACGCGCCGCGGCAGACGTTCATCCACTGCAGCGACTGCCTCGCACTCCGGCCTGGACGACGGCAAGCGGCCACGGAGAAAGATCAACCGCGGTTTGACCTGCGCCAATTGCCGGGCACGCAAAGTAAGCAAAGACACTCAAACAGACTGCCTCTGAGCGTACTCGTTGCGATGGCTTAACATGGCAGACACGATGCGATGGCGGCCAGCCTGGATGTAAGACATGCGAGGTATACGAGGATGAGTGCCGATACGATCAGCTCCCGCCCATGAGCCAGATTCGATCCCTCACTCAACGACTGCAGGAGGCCGAAGCGACCATACGGGAACTGCAGACAGGGTCCGGATCCAGCGTGCAACAAACGAACAGCCCATCAGGGGGCGGAAGTGCTTCCGGGTCCCCCTTCGACCTGCCCTCTCAGCCGATAACACTCGACCTCGAGCAGGCGGCCCCGATGGTATCAGATCCGTTTCGCTCCATCGGCCAGAGTGTCGACCAGAACATCGAGCTCAACCGGGACTCGTTCTGGAATGAGGCAGGCTTTCCAGGATTGATCCTTCCCGAATCCACTCCGCACCTTACCCGAAGGTCTCCTCCACCTTTACCGCGGACGCAGGCAACGGGCGCTACGAGGTCGAACGTCAGAGCTGCGACGGATCACGAGCTCCCGACAGGTGGACGGGACGAAACGGGTAGGGGTATGACCTCGGATCTGAGTGTGGACGCAAATGGGGAAGTTCGTAACATTACTTCTCTGATATCCATCTGCTGACAGGTCCGCAGCTGTGCTACTATGGTCCGACGTCAAACGTCCACGAAACCCCTGCCCAGTCGCCAGACCCCATACTGGGCGATGCATCATCTAGCCGGACGGACGTGCGGAGCCTGCTGACCCGCAACGCGGTGGAATCGCGGCAGTGGGAGGAGTTTGCACTGGGAAATGCAGCGTACCACAGCGAGATACCGAGAGACAGCTTGGCCAAGTTGCTGCAGACCCACTGGACGTGGATTGCACCAACATTCATGTGGGTATACAGACCAGCTTTCATGCGTAGGTACAGGGCTCAGCTTACCCCTTTTTGGATTGTTGATGAGCAGGGGACATGTCTACCGGCGGGAAATACTTCTCTCAATTCCTCCTCACCGTACTCTGCGCCCACTCGGCTCGATTCGCTGAGGATCCCACGATTGGCGAAATGCTCATCTCCCGGGCGAGGCTGATGCTGGGAACCGAAATCGACAAGCCGCTATCAATCCCAACAGTGCAGGCCCTGCTTCAGCTCAGCGCGCGGGATCTAGCGTATGGCCGCATATCCCAGGCTTGGCTGTACTCCGGCATGGCATTTAGGATGGTCAGCGACTTGGGGCTGCACCATAGCACGAGCAAGATCGTGGGCCTTGGACAGCTGAACCCCGAGGACCTTGAGATACGGAGACGGCTGTTTTGGAGCTGTTACTTCTGGGACAAGTATGTCTGACAACGACTGAAGCCGATGCAGCTGATGTGGCAGGGCGATCAGCCTTTATCTAGGTCGCATGCCGGTGCTGAATGACGTTCCGCCAGACGCTGTGCCCGAGCTGTGTGGGTATATCGATGGTCGCTACGCATCACAAAGGATCGGGCTGACACCAGTGGACGACACAACCGAGCACGAGACATGGCCGCCCCCGCCGTCTAGTCCAGATGCTCCACCTGCGACCTCAAATTATCCCCCTCAAAAGTCGCACGCCGCGTCGTGTTTCATCAACTCGTGCAAGCTGGCCGTTATCATCAACAGCATAATGCTGCAGCTCTACTCGCGACGCGGAGACCCCGACTTGAATGCCGTCTTGCCCAATCTGCCGAATCGTCTGGCCGCCTGGAGGCGTGATTCGCCGGCTCACCTCGTACTGGATCCCGACAACTTGCCGCAGCACAGCCCTCCGCCAAACATCCTCACGCAAAAGTGAGCGTTGTCTCGCAGATCGAGTTCCATTGCTGACACGCATAGCTTACTATACTTCACGACAGTCATCCTCCTCCACCGACCGTTCCACTCCTCGCCATCACACCGTCAGACCTGCCGACAGGCCGCTCTCCACACCAAAAAGCTTCTCCTGCTGCTTGAGTCGAGCTTTGGTTTCACCCGCATCACCTATCTCATGGCCTACTGCATCTACACCTCGGCCAGCGTGCTGCTCAACGACGTCAATGCCGGAGATCGCGAAGCGGGGGAAGGAATGCACACACTGCTCCGAGCTTTGCGCGGGGGCATCGCGACCTGCCCGATCCTGCAGAGGAGCCTCGACATCATCACCAACAACCTGCGGCCCCCCAAGTCGGGCCTGCAGCCGCCGTCAGCTCAACCGCGACCGCAAGATGTCCAGAGCGTTCCGCTTGGCGCACACGACCTGGGTGCTGACTGGTTCACCCAGGACCACACCGCAGATTTATCGACCCTCTTTGGACAGCATGAAAACGCGACAACTTACGATCCGAGTGGTACCATCCCAACTACCCTCCTTCCGGCCTTCCTCTTTTCGGACGGAGCCAACGACTCGGCCGCTGGACTGTTCAGTGGTGCACTTGCCAACGACCCGTTCAGTGCGCTTGATTGTTTTCCGGAAAATCGGATGGACGGCCTGTCAAACGACTGGTTCACCGACGGGTTGTAAGATGCATGCAGAATGTCAACCGGACTCATTCGAGACCGTCCAGCCAATGTCGTTCCCTCTGATATCCCCCGTCTCGCCACTTCACCGAGAGCTCGAAAGCGTCGAGCAGTCTACCATCCGCTAGGCGCATCTCCGCGCGGACGGTGCTGCATGGCGAGATCAAATCTTGTCCTGGCGGGGTACCAGTCAGGATAATGTCTCCCGGTTCTAGGGTGAAGATCCCAGACAAATGAGCGACGAGCTGCGGGATAGAGTAGATGAGATTCCCAGTATTGCCTTGCTGCTGCACCCTGCCGTCGACCTGCACGGGATCAACTCTCGACGCGGACCGGAGAGAGACCCGAAACTCACCATGAACAGTAGCTCCGCGTTGTGAGGGTCCGCGAGCTCCTCTACAGGTATGAATCGCCCGATCGGGGTGAGGGAGTCTGCTCCCTTGGCAACAGCCCAGGGGGTTCCGCCCTCTTTCGCCTCTACTAGCACATTCCCGATGGCAAGGTCCAGCGCAAGAGCTACCCACGAGACTCAGCTCGTGATCAGAACCCAGGCAGTGACGCACCATATCCAGCTATATGTTGGGACGCCTCGCGGACCTTGAGATTGCGTCCACCTTTGCCGATTATCACCGCGATTTCGACTGTTGGCGTTCAGCCAAACACTATCAATCCCGCTGAGCCGACCGAGGCTCACCTTCCTGCATACATGTGCATCCCCGTGGTACTTCAATGCTCTGCCCAGACGTGACGAGGCTCGTGGCTGGTTTGAGAAAGACCATGGGCTCGGGCAACGGATCGCCCGCCGTGAGACTGGGCCAATTGTGCCGGTAGCTCTTCCCTATACCGAGGATCTGTAGCATCAGCGTTCCCTGCAGCGGCGTGGATCAATGTACCTGGTATCATACCTTGGAGCACAGCTGGAGGTAGTCTGTCATCTTGAACGGATGCTGGAGGCGAAGAGAAGAACGGGATAGACGGTTGTGACCAGGTACAGGCATATATGATCCTCATCGTCGGAGACACTCCGCGGAGCTCTTCCGGCCTCCTGGCCATTGCTCGTCGAGCGCGTTCACGCTCAGACATTCTTCCTGTGACACGCGAGGATCACTGCTGACTCCGAGCAACCCCATACCGCATAGCTATCGTCGATTTCAACTGCCTGAACAGCTTCGAACGAACGAGCCTCGCCGAGTCGACGTGTGACCAACCGGCTGGCGCCGCCCTTCCACGCGCATCGCTAGGCTCCAAACCCCCGGACTTGACCCCACTCCTAAATTGCAAACCATTGCCGAGGTAGGTTGGGGACCTGATCACTGCCAAGGCGACAAGGCGATCGCAAAGGGTAGATCTGGCGCAGCGAGGCCCACCAAGAGGGCGCCAGGTCTTGGAAAGTTGCGGTACCAGGCACCGCCTGGAACGTAAAGACGCCATATTTCCTGATCCGTCGCATCCGACAACATGTTTGCGTTGAACCCTCATCATCCCTTCATAACGTCTCCTCGGCGTAGCATGCACACCATCACGATGTCAACAGACAGCATCGTACCTGATGGGACTCTGAATTTGCGGTCCTCATTGAGCTCAGTCAATATAAACAGCAATGAGCGCCACTATCCTACCTTGCTCATCACATCTCCAAACGTTTGATAGCTGCTGGCCGGCGACATCCTCATCACGCTCATTATGATCACCACCTTGCTCTTCTTACACCTCCTCAGCCTCGTCCAGGCCGCGAACTGGAACACCAATGTCCGAATACTCGCAACGGAGCGACTCGATCCGATCATCTCCCCCAATGGCGTTGCATCGCACATGCACTCGATCATCGGCGGATCGGCGTTCGGGGCGGCCTACAATCAGCCCGACCTGATGAAGTCGAAGTGCACGTCCTTCCCGATCAGCGTCGACAAGTCCAATTATTGGCACCCCAAGCCGTATTGGATAAATAACAACGGCACGAGTTTCACCCCGCTGCCGATCTGGAACAGGGTTTACTACATACGGGAGAAGAACTCGCCGAATGACTGGATCAGGCCGTTTCCGGAGGGGTTGCGAATAATCGTGGGGAGTCCCTTCAGCAAGAGTCCCGACGCGCGGAGCTTCCAGTATTTGTGCAGGGTCGCAGACAAGTTCAACGGACCCGGGGATATCTGGTCGGATAACTGGAATTTTGAGCGGGACTGTCCAAACGGAATCTTGGTGAGCAGGGCTTGATGGCTTGTCTGACCGCAGGTCCAGCACAAGTTCCCGCCATGCTGGGATGGTACCAACCTGTACAGGCCCGACCAGTCACACATGGCCTTTCCGCAATGGGGCGCTCACTATGGCGCTTGCCCTGCCTCCCACCCCATCCGTCTTCCCGGCATCATGCTCGAGGTCTTGATCCAAACCTACCGCTGGGCACCGGGAGAAACAGTCAAGGGCAAGCTGGCCTGGGCAAACGGAGACACGACGGGCTACGGCGTACACGCAGACTTCACCAATGGGTAGGTTGTCAGACCTGCTCTGGCTCACGACAGATGGGATAGTGCGATTCTTGGACGAGCCCTCAACGACACGGCCTGCGGTACCACTGCCGACATCACTTTCCAAGAATGCCCTGTCTTCCAACCGTTCATTGTCGACGCTGCTTGTTCTCCAGACAAGGGCGTTTTGGCTGAGTCGACCCAGCACGTCGACATGATTCCCATCACCCGATTGCCGGGGTGCAACCCGCTGTGGGCGTCTGGTCCGAAACCGGGTTGCTCGTCTATGCCCCCCGATCCCGATCCCTCCGCTTTCAAAGGCACCGATGGGCCCCTCGTCGCGTCTCTGTCGGCCATACCCTCTCTCCCGACCGTTCCCGGCTGGAAGTCAATCGCTTGCATCAAGGACTCCGACAACATGCTTCTCAACAAAGTCCGCACGTACGACAACAACGTCTCTCAGACTTCCTGTCTCGACAGCTGTCTTCGCAGCGGCTTCTCTTACGCTTCGATCGGGTACGCATGGGGTCAGAGCTGGGTGTGTGATTGCGGCACCGGCCTCGACCCCAAGGCTTCGACGTATCCCGGCATGTGCAATATGACCTGCCCGGCGAATTCGGCACAAGGATGCGGTGGGTCCGGTGCTCACTCAGTCTTCTACGCTCCGAAGTATACCAAGACCGAGGGGAACTATACCGCATCGATGGGGTGCTACGCCAATCCCCCGGCGGGCAAAACCGGCTTACAAGATGTCGCGAGCTACAACTTCACCTCATGGAACTTGATGACGAGGGAGCTCTGCGGTCAAGCGTGCGCCGACCGGAAGCTGGACTGGGCGGGCATCAAGAGTGGTGGCATCTGCTATTGCGGATCATCGCAATCGTTCAAACTAGGGGATGGGTACTACGTGAACGAAGCGTTGTGCACAGACAAGTGCGCGGGGAACAAGACGCAGGCATGCGGATACTGGGGAGGCCTGAGCGTGTTCAACGTGTCCACGAGCGGATACAAGGACCAGGTGGTAAATAAGGCTCCAGGCTACGTCCGTAAGTTGGCCGGTGGGACGAACTACACATTCTGACCTCAGAATGCTACGCCGACGGCTCGCGGACCAGTCTGACAGGAGCGCAGTATTGGGACGGCTCACTCACCCCGCAAAAATGCCAATTCGGCTGCAAGGACTTGGGCTATGCCTTGGCTTCGGTCTACAACGGCAACAGTGGGTTCTGCAGAAGGGCGGCCGCTAACGCGTAGTGTGTCTGTGCGGCGACAAGCTCAGCAATGTTGCCGTCCTGCCCACCTCGATGTGCTCGACCAAATGTAGCGACAACTCTACGGCATATACCTGTGGAGGACCCGGAAACGGCGAACTATACCAGACTTCGGTTGTCTCGGCCCAGGTTGCCGCCTTCAATGCCAAGCGACCGCCAGGATGGCAAGGTGAGTCGCGTTTTTGGCTGGTAAGCTGAAAGTCAGGCTGTTACGGGAACCCGGCGAACAATGTGACGGCCGATACCACCGTTTACGAAGGCAAATTGACGGTGACGAGGTGTATTGCGGCCTGTGGGGAGCTCGGATACCCGTGGGCGGGTGTGCAAAACCGTGAACGTGAGTGCAAGTGACGGTGCATCACTGATTGACAGAATGTCGGTGCTCGAAAGCCGATCCCCGCGCGAACACCAAACCGCTTGTCGCCAACAATTACTGCACCATCCCTTGCAATGGTGATGCGACGCAGCAGTGCGGCGGTTGGAACTATGTCGACGTGTATTACAACCCCGTAACGTCGACGAGACCCAATGGGACAAACGTTACGGATGACGGCGTCCCGGTGCTGCCCGGTTACAAAGGCTGTTTCAATGGGTCAGCCCCTCTACCTACCTATCAGTGGTGGAGCGGTCAGATGACGGTGGAGCTATGTCAACAAGGCTGCAAAGAGATCGGACAACCTTTATCGGCTCTGTCTGCGGGAACAGTACGTTTGGTAGCCCTTCCCTGCTGACTACAGTGCTCGTGCGGCCTCACTTGGACTGGAGGCAGCAGACTCACTTCGTTGTCTTGTGGAACACCTTGCGGAGGGAACGCGAATCAGCGATGCGGTGGATGGCCCGGTCAAACCAGTCTGTACGACTCGAACCCCGTTGCCGACACACCCTATCCTCCCGGCTACATGGGCTGTTGGTCCGAGACAAGCCCAAAGGCGCTTCAAGGCTTTGGCGTTTGGTCCGATTCGCAGAGCGTCGACAACTGCCGCGCCATCTGCTCGGCCAAGAGCTTTACGTTGTCCGGCTTGACCAACGCCAAACAGTGCTGGTGCGGCAACGCACTGGGTAGCGCATCCACACGTGTTCCGAGTCAGTTCTGTGCTCTGCCGTGTCCAGGCAACCCGGCACAGAATTGTGGGCAATGGAACACTATCGCGCTGTATCGAAGCAGCGGAGACATCCCGGCCAGCTCGTCGAGCTCCGTGACGGTAATCAATTCGGCAAGCCCATCCGCGCCGATCCGCTCGTCGAGTATCTCTCGCTCGACTCCCCCAGCACCCTCATCCGCCTCCATTGCAAACACCTCTCAGAGCGCGACATCGAATATCAAGTCGAGCACGGCGGTTGTGTCGGCGTCAAAAGCAGTTTCCAGCGCTAGCCGACTCCTCTCATCATCCCTGACCAGCAACGGCTCGACTATGGCGTCCCGTACAATGTCTTCGGCTGTGCCCTCGACCGTGTCGTCGATATCTGCTTCCTCCTCTGCTGCGACGGGCGCATCCGTGATCCCAACTTGTATCGCGGACATATCGACTCTGAAAGGCGTCAAGTATACCAGCAACTTCATGACCCGCAACACCTGTGTCTTCTGGTGCAAGGGCAAGAGTTTTGCTTTCGCTGGCGTCTCAGGCAGTAAGATAGGCAGCCTACTCTGAATCATAGCCGTACTGACTCCAGATACGTGTATGTGTGGCAATGTGCGTCCGACCACGGCGGCCACGTCATGCTTGACCCCGTGTTCAGGCAATCGAACACAAGTCTGCGGAGGCACTAACGTTGTATCACTCCTCTCGACCGCTGCCACCGATGACCTTGTCAACCCGTACACCTTTTCCGATAACACCGGCGACATGGGTTGCTGGGTCACATTCTCCAGCGTCCGTTTGCTCGGCGGGGCGAACTTTGCCAACTCCTCAATGACCCGCGCCACGTGTGCTGCCGGATGCCAAGCACGTGGCTTCCGCTACTCTGGCACACAGAGCTCGACGCAGTGCTGGTGTGGCAAAGCGCTTGATCCTTCGTCGAACAATTACCGCGTCGCCAATATAGACTGCAACTACAAGTGTGGCGGGGACGGCGGTATGTGTGGAGGCAACTCAAGGCTGAGTATCTTCGATGGCTTGGGCGTGGGTGCCAGCCCCGCAACTGCCGCTTTGCGCGCAGCAAATTCGACCTCTCCCGCCGGTGCGACGCAAAGCGCTGCATCGAGTAGCCGACCTATAATCTCGTCTTCCGTGAACACCCCGATATCGAGCTCCGTCGCCCGCTCGTCTGCGGCGTCTTCGACTAGGTCGATCCCCTCCTCCGCATTGTCTCCCTCATCAACCATTAGCAGGTTGACATCGACTTCGGTGTTGAATACAACGAGGTCGACTTCGATGACAGCTTCCCTGGCACCAGCCAAATCATCCACGGCCCCCTTGGCCTCGTCACCTACGGCGCCAAGTGCTCCCACTTCGCCGCCTGCCAACCTCAGCTCCACGGCGGATTATCTTGGATGCTTTGCGGACCAAGCCACGGCACGCGTCTATGCCGCCTGGAACTCTTCTGCGGCGAACATGACTGCTGGAGTCTGTCAGGCCATCTGCCTCAGCCGCGACAAGTCTTACACCTACTTTGGAACGCAGCTCGGAAACCAATGCTGGTGCGCAGCCAGTCAGCCCAATCTAGCGACAAACAAGTTGCTCGATGGAGCATTGTGCAACTACGCATGTGCTGGGGACAAGACTCAGATGTGTGGGGGAAACAGCACGGTCAGTGCTTGGGGGCCGTTAGGTGCAGCGAAGCGCTTGGCAGCGAGTGGGATGGCGAGACGACGAAGGCGGATGCTGCGGCCTGTTGGTCATTAGCTACCGCGGGGCCTTGGCGAGTGTATAATCGTATATAATAAACTCGCACATGCTACCCGCTCTGTCGGTGTAGACAATGATCCACAAAATCCAAAACCTGCAGCACAATCGGCCAGTCCGTGTCCTCCGGCGACTAGGTCAGTCATCGTCAACATGTTTCCAGTTGTACCTACCTGGATTCTTCGATCGAATGCGTGCTTCTTTCCCTCCAGGAAACCAAGCCGTGGTTCGGACGCCCAGGGTGTTGAGTCGGTCCGCCGCTCTCTTCGTTTGTCCCGCACTCAGCAGCTCATCAGCTGTACCGTGCACAAAGACCGTGGGCGGGAACGCTTCGGTGAAAGCGGACAGAGGACTTTGCGATTCTTGGCGGATTCTCCATGCGACCTCGTCGGGGAACCGAGATTTCTGCAACGCCATCGATAGCCAGCTCATTTGCCAACCTCCATACAGCATGAGGTCCATCTGGAGCTTGGACTCGGGGGTAAGCGACACCCTGTCCGTCTTCCAAAGCGCGCGTAGTTCTTGTTCCGACTGGTCGTGCTTCCGGGCGCGAAGACCAACGCCTTGCGCGAATCATGATCGGTTGATGCCCTCCCTAGATCCTCCAAATTGTTAAGTCCTGACAGACCGGATGGGTGCGAGGCAACGTCCGGTCGTGGTGTGCACAAATCCGGATCGGTGAAATCGGTCGGCGCATAGAAGGCCACGACCCCCTCGGTGGAGGGTGTAGACGGGTTGCAAGAGACAGGGCCGGACTCCCACCAGCGCTCGATCCAGCGATAACGAAATTATCAGGATTGATCCTCAAGGCGGGTGTCTTTGCTAAGCCCCGCACGAATCGGCACGCTTCCTGACAGTCGGTCACCATAGCGTCGTAGGCCTTTGAGGCGACAGGCGGTATGCGACGCTGATGAGGGCGATGTTCGCCTGTTGTGTGCCTGTGATCCACCAGGGGTATGGGCGGAAGTGTTGACCGGACGTATAGGCTCCTCCGTGCAACAAAACGATGTAGGGCGTAGCACTCGAAGAATCAGGTGCGTGGAATGTGCGGAGTAGAAGCTCGACGCCGCTCTTGACAGAGTAGACGTGATCCGAGAACGGGGGCAGAGGACCCTCCGAAAGTGACATGGTCGTTGTGCTGTGAGGGATGAGACGTTCTCGTTGCCCCATGATCGCCTTGGGTTGTTCAAGGCTGCTGCTCAGTAAGCCGGCTTGGTAGGAGCGTCGTTCGTTGCCATGACTTCATGCGAACACTCCATATGGTGGTGCCCTCTCGGTGCGACCGTTACGCGAACAAAAGGTCTCCCTTTCTGCTCCACAAAGGATCAAATTAGTCAGGATGGCATGGTGATGGCTGATTCTGGTCGCGCGACAAAGAGGACGCTCGTTGGACACGAACAAGACTGCGGCCCTCAAGGGGCTCTATCCACAAAAGATCCTGAGCCAAGGACGACTTTCTATGAGAAGCGGGGAATACTGCGAAGGCCAGTGCGGATGCGGCCCAATACATTGTCGATGGGTCGATTAGCGGACAATCACTCAGTGATTCAGGTGCAGGAAATCCAAAACGTACCTGTTATCAACTGCTTCTGCAAGACGCAGAGATCCTGACGGAAGAAGCATCAACGTGCACACACTTCATCACATATGTATCTTGGTCCTCTTAGCCATGCGAGCAGTCCTGGATCTGGGTGGCAATCAACCTGTCTGTGACGATGTCAAAGGTAGGGAGCCGGTCGCAGGCTTGAAGTGAGACTGGATCCAGCTGAGGGCTTTCGCCTGCACCGAGTCTTTGTCGACGGTCAAAGCGTCCTGTGATCAGCTAAGAATCACCGTGCAACCGGGGGCTTACAGGCCAGTACTTGTCGAACAGATGATCACCTGACTTGTCGTACAGGCATTCTGTGTCGACATTCGTCTTCGTGAGCTTCTGGTACGCAGCTTCGCTTTGCTCCCAAGGAACCAGCCTGTCCTCTTTCCCGTGCACAAATAGGGTTGGCACGGAGTATTTCTCATCGAGCACAGACATGGAGGTCTGTCTCTCCAGCTCTGCTTTGTGTTCTTCGTCAGTCATCCCCTCAGGCTTCGGCACAAGCAGTGTCATCCAAGCCCGGTCTGGCCCCCCAAGGGAGTACTGAAAGATGTCTCTCTGCATCGTCGCATCACGGCGCACTGTCGCTTCGTCTGTCCCTCCAAGTGCTGCAAGAGTGGATCGCAGATCCTTTGGAGGCTCACTCGGCGCGTAAGTGACGGCCTTCGTAAGCTTGCCAGTCCTCGCTGCTGTCTGCCTCTCCTGGATCTCGGTTCGGATACTGTCTTCACTGTTGTCGCCGGAAAGCTTGCCAAAATCCTCGGCAGGGAATTTGCTCTTCGGATCCGAGAAGTAGGGGTCAGCGAGGTTGTGGACACCGTAAAGGGCAAAGACGGCTCTTGGGTTGACCTGGGAAGCGGTGGACACGGCGAGATTTCCTCCGTAGCTGGCACCTCCAATGATGATGTTGTCTGGATCAATCCCGAGTTCGGATGCGTGTTTGTGCAATGTCTGGTAGGCGGCTACGCAGGATGCCGCTTGGTCGATGGGGCTTGGACCGGGAGCCAAGGGGTAGGGGACACTGAATACGGTTGCTCCCAAAGCAGGAAGGTCGCGCGTGATCCATTCGTAGTGCTTCTGATTGTCTCCCACAACGCCCCCTCCACCGTGAATCCACAAAATACAGCGCCCATCAGAAACCTGGGATCCAGAAAAACGGGTAACGTGCAGCATTCCGCTACCGTCCGCCATGGGCAGGTGGCGGTGATCCCATTCCTCGGTGTGAAACGTGGTAGATTGTTGTACGCTCATCTTGACGATGAAAAGGTCGGAGGTTGTGGCTTGTTGTCGCTCGTCGGACCGATACAGACGCAAGGGCAGTGATCAAATGCACTGGCAAGTACCGTTCGTTAAGTAGTCCATCCCGAGAAGGCCATGGAATGCACCAGCAACTCGATGAAGTGGTACAATGTCATTGCGGCGCACCTGCTCCACAAGAACCCTTGTCAAGCAGAAGGCCCGCCTAATATCCGGGAGGAAAGCCGAATGACGGTGACCTCATAGGTGATGAGCAGGTGCTCATTTGCTCCACTTAGATTCAAAGGGAGAAGGCGGGCCCGGCTGGCGGCACCTAAGCCCGGCGCCGTGCTCACAAAGGAGGAGCACCGCCGTCCTCGGGATATACCGGGCTTGTGAGCCTTGACGGACCTCTATTGCCGCCCAAAGCTCCGTACACAGCCGACCCGTAGAGGTCTGAACTGCCTTTCCCCGAATGTTTAGTCCGTAACTAAGCTACCTGCCACTGTGCGCGACGCCGCTGCTTGTACTGTAAAGCGGTTTGTGAGAGCAAACCTAGGTAACGCATACCTTTTGTCGTGTTGATACCGGGTCAGATGCTCTGAAGACGCTTTGCAGCCCACAGCAGAAATCTTGTTGGACAGATTCGCACAAGAGACTCTGGCGAGTCTCGACCGCGCCGCTTGACCGCCTGCAGCTTTGAGCGCGATCGCGGCCGCGGGAAAGTCAGGGGGACCGCCACGAGACTGAATGCGGCATCTCCGGCCACGTTGCCGAACCGGCGATCACCGACTCCGGTAGTCATTCCGACTGCCTCCGTTCCGATTTGAAGATCGGAGCAGCCGCTGACTCGACACCGTACCTCTACCCCGTAAACTCGGCATGTCGACGGTGACCGAGCAAACCAGAAGGACACTCGAGCACGGAGAAGAGGAGGCCGGCTCGACGCCCCGCAAGCGTGGCCCAGTAAGCTGCGCAGGTACGTCATCTGCTGTTCGCAGACGGTGCAACTGAGCCCAGAATGCAGGCGGCTAAAGCTCAAGTGCAACCGAGACGGTGAGCGCGATGCCCGGTCGAGGCTCTGATTGCAGTGCCATGCGCGAACTGTGTGAGACGGAAATGCACTGATCTCTGTCCAAATAGGACACAGCTCAGTCGCAGAACAAGGTGAGGGGATCACGAGAGACCTGTGTATTCACACCTCAGGAAAGAGAAAGCCGCGCAGGAGCAGCGGCACGAACAACTTGTCCCGGCCCTGAACGAGCTGCTGTCTGAGCATGGACTCTCTTTGCACCGCGACGACTCTGGAGTCGGCATGTCAATTCGCCCCGCTCATCCCGAGTCCACCGGCGTGGCGCGGCAATCGCCGCAACGTCGCTCGATGCCTTCAGAACCAGCCAGTACATCACATCGCCGAAGTCAATCGCCCGCACGCCGCCAACCATTGGTGGACCAATCACCCCCAATACCTTTCGCGCCTTTCCAGCCAGCCACTGAGCTGACCCCGGTGAGATTCGATTATGACTCGCCGTTGCGAGCAACCCCGCGGCGATCCTCGCACGTGATCTCCGAGTCTCCACAAGGAAGTCACGGGACCTTGGTTCTGGGTAGATCCGGCCGATCAAGGTACCTAGGACCAACGGCTGGTCCTGAGTGGTTGAAACATGTGGGTGAATCACAGTCGAACGTCGCCAACAGCAGTCGGACGATTCGGACAAGACTCCGGCGGTAACCCGTGCACATTCTCCTCCCGACTATGAACATCTCGCGTTTCCGTTCCACCGGCCATTCCCGTCCACTGCTGCGGCCTCGATCCTAGCCGCCTTACCCTCGGAAGATAATGGCAGGGCGCTACTCGAGGCATACTACCGATACTTTTCCTGGAAGTGGGTGTAGAGAGGGTGTGTCCTGCTGATGCTAGCCATAACCCCGCTCCTCGATCTACGCTCCAAGCCATATTTGACGAAGCTTATGGAGAACCTGTGTCTGATACAGCTGCATCGGTTCGCCTTCGTCAGATTGGCTACCAACGCCTCGCATTGCTGTTCATCGTTTACGCTCTGGGCGCGCTTCATTCGCTTGAACTGCCGCCCAATGACCCCTCCGGAGAGGAGTACCTAGGGTTGGCTAAACGGTGTTTGGCTGAAGGAGACTTTCTGGGGCACTGCACGATTGCGGGTGTCCAAGCACTCAACATCATGGGTCATTATTGCCTTGAGACGGAGAACGGCCGGGACGGCGAGTCCGCGTGGCCGATTTGGGGCTTAGTTATGCGGATCATTCAAGCTGTGAGTCCGGCAAACCCCACCACAACTGACAGCAGATGGGCCTCCATCGCGATGGGGAGCGCTGGGGCCTGTCTGATTCTGTCGTCGAGGAGCGCCGACACGTGTTCTGGGAATGTTACGCCATCGAAGTGTTCCAAGTGAGTGCGCATCTCCGGTTACATGTTGACCCTAGGCCAATTGCAACTCACGCCCGTAAGTGGATCTCTCCCCATACGCTGAGTAACATCCAACTCTCCGCAGGAGCTCGTTTCAGCGCAGACATATCGATACCCGCTTGCCTCGGCACCCGCCACAGGCCCAGTATCGCCGAACGTTCTTCAGCGTGAAGTATCAGCTAGCTCAAGTCTCGCACGAGTGGGTCTCCTTCATCTTCAGACACTCACGGCCAGAATAATTGATCACGCCATGGACGTGATATCCCCACCTTACAGCGAGACTCAGCGCTTGTACACCCAATTGTAAGTTGGCCCCAGGTTCTCGTGGGCCGACTCCAGATGCGCGCTGGAACGAGACGTCCCGTTTTACCTTCGCTGCCGGACCGCTGCGCTTGCCACGACATCAGTGTATTTTGACCCGTCGATGGCGATTCGTGATACTCCGGAGCTGGACAGGCGAGATCTGAAGCGGACATTCGAGGTGAGTCTAGCAAATCGCGGGACTGACAGTCAGCAATTCACTCTTGCTCTGAATTTCGCAGAGAACTTTCTCTTTTTGCAGCGGCCCTACTTTGTTCGTGCGATACACGAGCACACGGCAGACCCCCTGCAATCGCCATTTGGTGACGCATATCTCGCCGTTGTCGAGCGGTCTAGCGTGAGCCTTGTTTTCGCCATATTCCGTACTGAAACCAGATTATCATCCAAGTCGTTCGCGGTTTGTATGAGCTTCACCCAGAGATCGCATCGCGGCATTGGTTTTACTGGGTGATGAACCGACTCTATCACGTAAACGAGTCGTGCTAATCCCAGTATCACCTCTTCACCGCTGCTGTCTGTCTCGGCACGATTCCCATCAAAAATCCAAATAACCCTCTATCGCAGTACGCTCTGCTGCAACTCGACCAGGCTACAGCCATATATGCCTCTTTGAGGCAGAGGATCAGAACCCGAGCTATCGCTCAAAATCACGAATGGCTTCTCCGATTACAAAACCGTGCTCAGCATCAAGTACAAGCTTGCTTCAGTGAGAGTATGGGATTTCCGACAATTGCTATATCCGGCCGATCGCCTCACGACGACGAGATCGATAATTCATCGCTACTCGGATGGCGCACGAGACTCGTGCAATACGCGGGACATGGCGGACAGGCAAGGGCACCCATGGCTCCTCAGATGGCCTTGCCATCCACCGTACCGATCGAGGATCCCCGACCCTCCGGTTTCGCAGCGGGTCTCCCAGCGACGCTGAGCGCTGGCGACATAGGACTCTTGGACTTGGATGTATCCCCTAGCGCCCAGCAGGACTGGTCCGCGGGCGACTTGGTAAGCCGTTCTTGTGTGGCTTTTGCAGCCTCGCTCACTTATCAGCTTCAGCACTTGTGGGACGAAATGCTGCAGCCTGGGTCGCGGACAGAGGCCACGGGCTCTGCGGTGTGTCGTGGCCATGTGCGCGTGGACTAGCACTAATGCCAGAATTTCAGCTCCTGGACCTGGGACTCGGGTGTAGACGGCGTCGTGGCCGAAGGGTCGTGACATGTGCTCTGTTATGAGTGCTACTGCCTCAACATCATACCATACCTAGCTCGGACGCGTGGGGGAACACTTCTGACAAAGCTGTATTTGGGCGATGAATGGTAGAAAATGACGACCAGATCAGAGGTAGCAGGTCACAGGGCAGTTCGCTTGGCAGATTCGATGCAAGCCTTGTGCCTTCATGTTGTATGGAACCGGCAAGTACATGTGTTTCGGCGGATGGTTTTGACGCTGCGTCGATCTCGCAAAGATACTGGCTCCAGCGATGAGTGCCAGCTCGCGTGAAAGTGCGACAAACCATGTTTGCTCGACCGCTTCGGGTCAGGTCCGACATGCAGACAGGCCGATATCGTGTTTCGGTCTCACCCGATATTCATCGCGTACCATACACATGCCTGCCCAATACAGACTAAGGACAAGCCAGTCTTCGGTGAGAGCTTTCTCCCGAAGCGGCCTCCTGCGCTGACCCTCAGCACCTCGATCTACCGGACGGGGCTCGGTTGATCAAAGCATGCGCGAAATGTCAACACCGCAAAGTCCGATGCGACGGCAGCATCCCGGCTTGCGGACCGTGCCGAAAAAGCAATATCGCCGAAGGTTGCAACGTCCTGGAGTGCATACTGTACACCCATGACCGCTTGCAAGCACTCTCAGATCGGGTGCAGTGGCTCGAAAGCCTCGTTGCGCGGACATTCGAGGATGGGGCGAGCATCGCGGGGGTGAAGACGGGCACTGCTCTGCAGCCGAAACCTTCGAAGGAGTACACGCTGGAGCCGGTCGTGGAGGAAGTCGGTCTGCTCAGCCTTAAAGCCAACGGATCTTACAGTGAGCCTTCGGACCTCAGGTATATGCTGACGGGAGTCGGCAGTATGTCAGGAGTGACGCTGTGCCGGTTGATCAGCTCGGCTATCCGGCTCCAGGGGGAGGAAAAGCCCACAGTCGACCCCGATGACCCGTTACCAGCGAGAACGGTCACCCTCCGAGCGTCGTATCCTCCTCGGCAGGTGATCGCATTGTATGTGGAGCAGTACCTCCGCCGTGTTCACCAATGGTATCCCTTCTTGGACCTCGATCACCTCCAAGCGACATTGAAGGCCGTTTACGACCGATCGACGTCCTGTGACGTGTTTGGGCGCTTCGCGCTGTGCATGCTCGGTGCGCTCGCTACGAATGTTGTCGAGGACCCGAATACGCCGAGCGAGTACTTCGCCGCGGCTATGGGCTTCCTCGACCAGGTCCTAGCTAACACAGACCTGAACGCCATACGAGCCTTGCTGCTGATCGTCACGTACGCTCTGCGATCGTGGGAGCCGGCAAACATCGATTCCTGGCTTGTGATTGGTCATGCGCTCAGGCTGGGCGTTGAGCTCGGCCTGCATCGCCATGGCTACAACAGTCGCCTGGCGGAAGGCGATCACGAGTTGCGGCGTCAGCTGTGGTGGTATGTGCGAGGCGCAATGATGGACGCTGAGCTTTCAGGTCAATATACGCGCTGGACAGGGTCGTTGCGTGTGGGGTCTGCCGCGTTGTTGGTATCCGCAACGAAGGTGGGTGTGATGGTAGCGACGAGCGACGCTCATCATAGCCATCGACGCGTACTACCCTCGTGATAGTCACGTCCGCTTCGACTGGCAGGCGGGCACATCGATCGAGCTGAACCTTGTCCCCGCGCGACATCTTCTGGATCAGCGGAAGCTTCTAGGCAATGTGCTGGAATGCGTCTATACGACGTGAGCTGGGTGATCCGTTACCCCCATTGCGCATGCTGACGGTCCAGGAGACCCCGCGATCGTCCGGGACCCAGTGCGGAAGAAACATCTCAGCGGGTATACCAGCTGCAGGGTCACCTAGTCGTGTGGGCCGAGCAAAACCTCGTGGTCACGCGACTGGACACCGTCGAACGAGACGTCCTCCAGCTGGCCTTTCACCACGCCACGATGGTCCTTCACAGACCGAGCCCCAGCTTTCCGATTCCGACTGCGCCGGTCCTCGACATCTGCCTGGGCGCCGCTAGGGGCGTGATACGCATCGGCGACAGGGTCGTCGCAGCTCGGACGGAGGAAGATATCATGCCTGGCTGGGCGGGGTTTCACTCGGTCTTCATGGCCGGCTTGACGCTGCTGTACTGCTCATGGTAAGTTACGTTGCCGTTTGAAGCTGACTGTAGGGCTTGCCCTGCCTGTGAGAATGCAGTCGGGCCGTTGGTCAATTGCGCCGTAGACCCGGATTTGCTCGCCGTGCAGACCATCCTCGACACGCTCGCGACCAGGTACAACCAGACTCACCGGTATGGCAACCTCTTCAGGAGGCTGTGCGCAACATTTGTGCGACTGATGCAGCGCATGTTGGGGATCGACGTGGACCTCGCCCTTGCTCGGGACGCCGTGGGGCTAGCAGCGGAAGACAACGGACTGGTCAACTTCGACGACTTGGTGCTCGACCCCGCAGCCGTAGAGCTCATCAACCAGCTCCTCGGGCTCGATCCCGGACTGGAGGCGTAGGGAGATCGAGACAAAAATGCATGTGCTACACCGGTTCCAGAACGTAGATACCCTGGAAGTACTGCTTGTTGTACTTGACTCCGTTCTTGTACACGATGTCCGTTGGGGGCGTCTGAGATCGGAGAACCCGGGCTATGCGCCATTGCTCTGCTGTAGGTATCTGATGTAAGCGTGGTCGATCTGGCCGAGCTCACCTTTGACACATCGACAGCGCCTTCTGCTCCGGGCTCGAATCGTTGCACATATCCCTCGCGCTGCAGGAGCGGTGACTCGGTCAGGGGCGCCAGCGAAAGATCGTTTCGAGCAGCGCAGAAGAGCCCGATTGTCAAGCGATGTTCGTGCAGTTGGTCCGCGGGTGGTGTTGTTACTGAATATGAGCTTTCACTAAGCCTCTCCCCCGTTGGACCCACCTCGATGGCGAGTTGCAGGCAACAGACCGCCCGAGATGAATTCCAGCACTTCGCCGAGGTTGACCACCATTCCTCCGTGCTTGTACTTCACATATCGCCAGACATCGTCCCTGCCCAAGACCTGAAGGGCGGCAATGGGTTGGGAAAGAAGAATAGTGGTGACACCGTAATCTGCTCGTCAGCGACATGGAGCGAGTCTCGACGCACCTTGATGACCATGCATCTGCACCCCTCCAGCAGCCTTTGCCCGCTCGCTATCTATCGGGTGGAACATCATCTGTCGAAAGTACCCCTCGCCGATGATGCCGTTATGGGACTGCACCGTGTTCCACAAGTAGTCCTCGGGCATCTCTAGCATGCGGGACAGCAGGTTGAGGAGCTTGTAATTGACCACATCGTGACAGTGCTGTCGTCAGTCGTGCTCATGGTTTGAGGCTCCAGCTCACCCTGTTAAACTCCTGGATGTCCCCGATACACTCTCTCAAGCACTCGGGCAGATGGTCCCCATCGCACATTGTCTCGCTATAGTAGTTGAATGATTCGACGTTGTCTTTGACACCCTTCGCGATGTCCCAATACCCTCTCGGCTTGTACCCGGTGTACTTGCCCTGCCATGTCAAAAAGGCGGACCGACGGTACGTGGTGACTCACCGTGTCGAGGTATTTCCACTTGAGCCTCTCTCGCTCGTCCGGCGTGATGTTGCCGTCTATCAAAGCATGTTGCGCAATGGCGAACTGCCTGTCGATCTGCTGGTAAGCAAAATGAAGACCATCCTGTAACTCAACCCACCTGCTCTTGGGTCAAGCCAAAGTTGACCAAGTACAAGAAGCCATCCTCCGCAATCGCCTTCTTGAACTCCTCGAACAGCGAGTCGCGCACGGCCCCATCGGGCGAGTCAAACTTGGACAGGTCGATCGTGCGCAGGTTGGCGTACTCGACGTCGGCTTTGGTCTCTGGCGGGGCGACGTACGGCCGCATAGGCGGCTTGATGGGCACGGCCACGGGCATTGTGATACCGGCAACTGGACAAAGCGATGGTGAAGCAAGGATATCCAGCGAGCAAGAATGTTTCGAGTGCTAAATACGTGTCGCCGCCCAAGCTACATCGCAATCACCCGTGGAGCATAGCAATGACCGACTCGGTCTGTCCCGGCTCATGGTGATGATAGCAACGGTAGATACCGAACAAGCGATGGGTTGACTTGGAGCTCGACGGAGCATCGCATCGGGTGTGCCCGATTGTACGGTAGAGACCGAGTTCGGACTGTATCCGTGGCTCGGTATTACCCGTACTATTTGCGCCCTCTTATCTCCCGCCGGACGGTATGCCGTGCGGTGCTCGAGTCATCTGCTCTGCTGTTCCAAGCACGACATCGTCCTCGGCAGATCCCCGTTCGGTCATCAATCATTACTTCGGGAAACACCGATTGACATACAGCAGTCCACCCATTCGGTACTCCAATCTCGATAAGGATGCGCTACAAAAGGCCAGCTAGATCGCCGCAGCATCCGGACCCCAAGATCCAACAAACGGCCCCATGCAGTCCGAGAACGAAACGATGCCCGACAAGGGCGACTTCGAGGCGGCTGTCCGACCCTCGATGGCAATCGACTATGCGGGCGTCAACGGCGACTACCAGTACACGGCCGAGGAGGGTGAGCAAGACGAGCCCATCGTCTGACAAGCTCTAACGGTAGTCGAGGCTTACGAAATGGACATGACGGTCGCGCGCCGCGTCCTGCGAGCATACGACTACCGCATACTGCCCGTGAGTCTGGACACACCGTGGTCAAAACTGAAACTCGCAGATGGCGATGATCATGTACCTGTTCTCGGCACTTGACCGAGGAAACGTGTCCAACGCAAAGTCCGACGGGATGGAGTGAGTTGCCCATTGTCTACCGCTCCCTACTGACCTCTCAGCAAAGATCTCCACTTCCACGGGAACCAGTACAACATGTGAGCAAGACCGCATGATATCGCCATGAGCTTCCATCCAGCTGACACTGCAGCATGTTGACCGTGTTTTACATCCCCTTCTGTCTCATGGCCTATCCCGGTACCTACCTTACCAAGCGATTCGGGCCAAACACGATGTTGCCGATCTACATGATCGGATGGGGCTCCATGGCCATGATCAATGCCAGCGTGAAGAAGTGAGTCCATCGCCGTAGGCCGAAGCTAATCGCGCCAGCTTTGCTCAGTGCCTGGTCGTTCGTCTGCTTCTTGGAACGTTCGAGGGGTGCTTCGGAGCTTCCTTGATCATGTATCTGTGCGTCCCTCGTCTGGAAGACCGCGATGTCTGAGCTCACATGCAGCGCGTGTTTCTATACCCGAGCGGAGCTGGGCAAGCGCATGGCTGCTTGGTACAGCATGGTAGCGGTGTCGGGTGTGTCTCCTGAAGCGGACCTATGGTGTCGAACTGATACCAGGCGCCTTTTCCGGCTTGCTGTCCTACGGTCTGTTCCAGGTCGAGAATAGCCTACACGGCTGGCAGCTGCTCTTCCTGATTGAGGGGGGCTTGACTGTCGTATGCGCCGTCATGGCCTAGTGAGTTCGGGCTTTCCACGGAACGTGGAGATGATCGCTGACCGGTCAGCTGGATCCTTCCTACCTACGCCAGCAAAGCGCCCTTCTTGAACCCGCACGAGAAGACCGTCGGAGTCATGAGGCTGTTGAAGGACTCGTCCAACGAGGTGAACGCCGATTTCAACTTCAAGGAGTGGCTTGAGCCGGCGAAGGAGTGGGAGACTTGGGCATGGGCTTTCTACTGCTTAGTGCGTGTATCGCCTGCCGCACGTCGACATGTCTGATGACAGCTGTACGGCGTTGCCAACCAGACCGCTTCGACATTCCTCACCCAAATCGTGGGACGTTTCGGATATTCAGTCGTCAAGACAAACTTGATGACTGTCGGCCCATATGCGACGGCGACAGTGGTCTTGAGTGAGTTCTAGCCTGAGTCGACCTCGCACCAAGCTGAGATCAGTACTGTTTGTCATCTCCTCGGACAGGCAGCGAGAGCGAACCTTCCATGTCATGTGTGCCAACGGTATGTCCCGCCTCGCAGGAGCTTGCGTCAGGGCTGAACGAGCAGCCTTGGTGTTGATCGGCGCGATAACCCTTGCCACGTTACCCCTATCGAACCGAAAGGCCGGATACTTCTGCACGTTCCTGATCACGAGCGGCAGTTTCATCCCGAGTTGCTTGTTCCTCTCGTACGCACCTTCTCAGCGGACAGTCGATGTTCCCGGCTAAAGCCCAGCTTCGTGCAGAACAACACGACCAAGGAGAACTCCAAGGCATTCCGGTCTAGTGTCACCAACTTCGGCGCCAACTCTGCCGGTATCGTCTCGGCCAACATCTTCTTGCAGCGCTTCGCCCCGCGGTACACCACGCCCTTGATCATCTCGGCATGTATCTCCGCTCTGGCCATTGTCTTCCTCGGATCCTTGCGCACCTACATGGTGATGGAGAACAGGCGACGAAACAAGGCGCAGGGCGTCAACTGGACCAGCTTGGACGTGCCCACCGCGGCGCTGAAGAACGGCAAGGACGATCCCAGATTCCGGTACTTCTTGTGAGCGAACTCGACCGTCGCAGCGCGGGTGACCGTGCTGGCGGGCTCTGAAGGGACAAGATGGGGTGGAGATGGATAAAGATGGGTGTCTCTCGTTCAATGCCCTCAGTCTAAGAAGAGGGTAGCGATTTTGTATGGCATGCATCTCGGTGACATTCGGTGACAGGCTTACGCAACGCCGGCCTTCGTCTTCTCGATGCCGTTCTTCCTGACATGGTCGAACCACCCTTGCACGATCCTGCTCTCCGCCCAGCTCATCTTGTCACTCTCCGTCTTCCCCGCAGCGATGCATCGAGCGGCCTCGTCGGCCTCGTAGGACAGGCCGTGATTTCCAGCATCGACAGGGTGGTAATGGGTCGTCTTCTCCTTGATCGCGCCCGGGAAGCGGTCGGGGCGGGGAATGATGTGGAAGGTGTCCGGTTTGTAGGGAGGGTCTGCTGTCAGATTCTGTCTGCCGGTCCTGGACGAACACAACATCACAGGCGACTCACATTCGATGACCAAGTCTCCCTCCTCGCACTGGATCCATGCAGTAGCCTCCTTGAGTCCAGCATTGTTCAGGTCCGTCGTCAGATGCCCTTGGCACAGGCCGTCCCACTGGACAAGCCATCGCGAGTTGACATCGACCCCAGTGTCCTTGTACTCGGTCTGATACGAAGCGAGCACTCGCGGGTTGGCGTCTTTGTTGTACGGGTTCTGCTGGACCAGGAGCATAGCCCAGACGGACGGGTAAGGGCCCCTAAAGTGTGAGTAGGCGGTGGTGTGCGCTTGACATGAGACTCACATGTCCAGCAGGCTGCCTCCTCCTTGCTTGGGATCGAGGGACCAGTGATCGGCAGAACGTTCTGAAGGTCAGCGTCCGCCCAGCGTGCGGAACATCTGAGAATTATGACTCACCACTCAAATCCTGGTCCATCGAAAAGTCGGCCGTGAAGCGCTTGGGCTTCCCGAGCTGTCCGCTGGCGATGATGTCCCGGACTTTCTGGGCAACGGGCTGGAAGCGTGTCCAAACGGCCTCCATGAGGAAGAGCCCCTTCTCCTTGGCCAAAGCCGTGAGTTCGTCCAGCTCCTCAACGGTGAATGTCACGGGCTTCTCCACAAGCACATGCTTGCCGGCTTTGAGGGCGCTCTTGGCGGTGGCATAGTGCGAAGGCGGAGGAGTGCCGATGTAGACAATGTCGACGTCCTACTGTTGAGTGCGCTGCGGAGGATTCGCTCAGGGGGACTCACAGAGGCAGCAAAAACGTCCGCCTCGGTATCGTATGGCTTTGCTGCGAGCCGGCCATGCTTTATACCCCAGGACCACCTCCAACCCTCGCTGTCGTCACCTGCTTGCAGCTTGTCGATGAACTTTTGCGCCGAAGCGATGGATCGCGAGCCAACAGCAGTGATGGTGTGCTCGATATCCAATACGCCTCGAGTCGACGGATCAACGAGCAGGTCCTACGGGGTTAATGCGCCGAGCTCGCCAAGTCGAGCAAGACTCACATATGCGAACTCGGTGCATATTCCCCCGGTTCCCATCAACGCCCAGCGCAACTTGGTGGGCGACATGGTCCTTTGTTTTGTGTAGCGGTTGAGGTTGTCGCGAAGCAGCCGGCGAAAGATGTTTGGGAACTCTGTGTCACGACATGGTGCTCTATATCCATGGCCGTAGCGTTCACATGCGCCCGAGAAGTCCGCGACGGGTGAGAGATGGGAAACCGTCCGATGGCTTCTACCGTCGAGCCAACGGGCCGAAGCAAGCCGATCGGAGCTGAAATCGGACCAAGCGTGCAGTGGGTAACCGCCCAGCCTAGGTCCAGGAATTGACCGACTTGTCTCTTGTATCGGAGCTGACTGATGCCCCTATTCGTTCACTCCGGTGCATATGTATACGTTCGGCGAACACAATGAACGGCCTGCAACCGGTGATACTTGACCATCCCTGCCTATACTTCATTTCGAACGACCGTACCCACCCAAATGACTCACGCTTTGAACGGTCAAAACGGTCACGGCGCGCCTCGCAAGCTGAGAATCGCGGTTCTGGGCTGCGGTCGTATGGGCCAACGCCATGCTGAGAACGTAGGTCAGACGGCCAGCTATCAGCTGCACCGCATCGCTCAGCGATAGATCTACCGCTTGACGCCCCGTGCTACCCTTGTGGCCATTGGGGATCCAGCGCCCGCGGCCGCCAAGTGGGTGAAGGAGAACTTGGAAGGTGTCGAGTAAGTCACTCTCCTTTGAGGTTGTTGACTGTTGGCCTGAACCTCAGCGTACACACCGACCCCACGGAGATCTTTGAACGGACTGACATCGATGCTGTGGTCATTGCGACCATCACCTCTACACACGCTCCGCTGGCGTTGAAGGCTATAGAAAAGGGCTTGGTGAGCATCGGCCCGGAATCCACGAACCTTTCTCCGGCGCAGGCTTCCCACTGAACCTCAGCATGTGCTGCTCGAGAAACCTATAGCCATCGAGGTCGCCGACTCCAAGCCTGTCGTGGAGGCTGCTGAGGCTCATCCCGAGCTCAAGGTCATGCTTGGCTTTGTCCGGCGATGTGGGTTGTTGCGCTCCGCGTCCCGGGCGCAGCTGACTTGTAGTCGACAAAGCGTTCAAACAGCTGCACGAGCACATCGCTACTTCGCAGGCGGGGAAGCCCTTCCTGCTCAAGTCCACCACACAGGATGCCTACGATCCGTCTGGCTTCTTCGTCGCGTACGCCAAGGCATCGGGCGGCATCTATGCGTCAGTCCGGGGTCATGCCTCACGCGCACTTCTTCTAACGTACAGTGATTGTGGTATCCACGACATCGACATGTCTCGATGGCTTTTGTCCATCGGCAAGTCCATGAAGGCCGTTTCGCAAGACGTGAATGGCACAGGCTCGGGACCAGAGGTAACTCGATGTTACGGGACGGGGTCTATCGTCCGACACCCCGAACTCACCGAGCAAGAAGATTGCGACAACGCACTGGGCATCATCGAGTACGCCAACGGGAGCAAGGCGACTCTGCACCTGAGTCGGACCGGCATGGGAGGCTATTCTAGTGTCGTGGAGGTTTTCGGCACCGAGCAAAAGCTCGAAGTCGGGGTACGTGGATGCGGCCTGATCTCGCGCTCACGCCAGACCCCGGCCTCCAGCTTCGTGAACGTGATCGATGGCAGGGGCCGAAGAACCGAGTCGGCGTGAGTTGACGTCCCTGCCGGAGCGGAGGGGCACGCTGACAACAGGCCCACTTACATCGAACGATTTGGCGAGGCTTTCGTTCACGAGATGAACGCCTTCGTCGCCTGCTGCTTGGACGATACGCGTAAGTGGAGGCGATGTCATGGGGCGTTGACGACGCTGCTGACCCTCAGCCGTGCCATCTACCGCACGAGATGCTCTGCAGGCGGCCTATATCGCTCAAGCGCTCACAGAATCGTTCAAGCAAGGCCGGCCCATCGACTTCGGTCCAGACGGCGAGCCGATCCTGTAGACGTCCGACCGCAGATGTCCGACCGTAGACGTCCAACCAACATGCATCCACATCGTGCTGAGGCTTCTTGATTCTTTCCGCGACGGCGATCTCGTCATGCTCCCACGAAACGCACCTGACCTCACCATTGGCAGGTGCCGCCATGTCCAGGCTTCGTCTTGACGGTGTGATCGCGGTGCAGCCATGCAGCGCGTTCGATGGCTCCTCCCGCGTGTACTTGACGAGGACCATGCCGTACGCTGGCTGGTCGTTGTTGAGGGTGTACAGCTGCGGCTCGTCCGTATCGGAGATGGCGGCCCTGGGAAAGTCGATGTCAGATGGACTGATGTGGACGGCGTGAATGGCCCAGCTCGAGGGACTTGCCGAGGTGGTCGTGCTGATGACGGCAAGATCGTACGTTCCAGGCGGACCGTTCTGGTCGACGATGACTCTGGACGAGGGTCGACGTGACGCTGGACGGGTGGAGCTGATGGGCTTCCCGACCGTGCTTGTCTTGAGCTGCAGACCGTGAATCAGGGCTCTTCGGTACCGCATCGGCTTGAGTCCAGTTTCCGAACAGACGGGCGCTCTCAGCTGTCAGCGGTCACGGCGGCCCTGCTCCATAGACGGAACGTAGCAAGGCTGTGAGTATATGCCTATATGCCCCGTATCGTACGCGATCTTGGCCGCGTTGGGTGAGCCCGTCAATGCGACGGCCTGCATCGGTGGGCTAGCAGAGTAGCGTGACCCCAAGCAGGAATCACATTTGGCCTCGGGCAGATACATAATTGCCCGTCGGCGCTGGCGCGGTTCACCCCTTTTCGCTTCGAACCATCATCTCAATCCATTTCTCGCTTGCCATAAGCCATGCCAGCCATGCAGGGCTCCACCATCTGCATCCTTATCGCGCGACATGTACCTCCGCGCCCAATTGTAGAAGCGCAGATTGAGTTCCCGTGACCCCGGAAGATGGGCGGAGGCGGCGGACGGGCCCGTACGCGATAACCGGGTCGCACAACGCTGCGTACATAATAATGTGGACCGCTATCCTCAACAGCCGTCAACTGTACACCCTTCATAGTCACCAATCGACATGTCTGCACCTGCCTCAAGTTCCAAGCGCCGTGTTCTGTGCTCGTGAGTGACCCACGGTACGTTTCGTGCGGGACTGACGAAAGCTTCGGAGTCGACGTCGATGCCGTCTCTGGCTGGTGAGCTACACCCGCTCAGGCGTCGAGGGTCAAGCTCATTGTGTAGGCTGGGATCGTACCAGGGCGCGGACAGCCCGGGAGATATCTCGAGAGTGAGTAGCGGTCCTTGCTCTCTGCACTGTGACCGAGTCGTGCGCTGCGCTGACGCCAGGGCATGTACGCGGGTGAAGTCGGCTGCCCCCGGCTGCTCAAGATGTTCCAGAAGTTCAACATGAAGACGACGTGGTTCATCCCGGGCCACAGTCTGGATACGTTCCCGGAGGAGATGGCGGCGGTGCGGGATGCGGGCCACGAGATGTGAGTTGTGTGTGGAAGGCGCGAGCTACAGGACTTGGACTCACCCGGCAGTGGTCTGCACGGATACTCGCACGAGAACCCGACGGCGCTCAGCCCCGAACAGCAGCGCGATATCCTCGAGCACACGTTCCAGCAGTTGACGGACTTTTGTGGGGGGAAGCCGCCCGTGGGGAGCGTGGCGCCGTGGTGGGAAGTGAGCAAGGAGACGACGGAGATGTTGATGGAGAAGGGGATCATCTACGGTGAGTCGGCGCGGGTGGCCTGTGCATCGCGGGCCAGAAGGGGGAGGCAGGTCGAGGTCGGGACTCACGCGCAGACCACTCGTTCCACCACCACGACTCGCAACCTTACTGGCTGCGTACAGGCGACAGCTGGAAGAAGATCGACTACACGCAGGAGGCCAAGACGTGGATGGAGCCGCTGAAGCGGGGCGAGACGACGGGGATGGTGGAGATTCCGGCCAACTGGGACGTGAGTGTCGTCGAAACATGTGGTGCCTAACGGGCGCTGACCGGCAGCTGGACGACCTGCCGCCCATGATGTTCATCAAGGACGCGCCAAACTCGCATGGCTTCGTTGCACCGCAGGTGATTGAGCAGAAGTGGAAGGACCACTTCACGTATCTCTACCGCGAGGAGAAGGACGGGTTCATCTTGCCGTTGACGATCCATCCTGACGTTTCTGGTCGGCCACGTGAGTGTCGCTGAACCCCACTCTTTGTCTTCTCCCGCACGGATCCTCGCCTGCCAGGTCTCGGGGAAGTTCGAAGTTGGCTGCGAGTTGCAGCGCTCGCATCTCACACTCACGCTGACCCGCAGACGTCCTGCTCATGCTGGAGCGGTTCATCGAGTGGGTGAATACGCACGAGGACGTCGAGTGGGTGACGATGAGAGAGATTGCCGAGGACTTCAAGGCGAAGAACAAGCCGCCGGCGGGAGCTAGGCTGCCGAAAGTGAGGGATTGACATGGCTTGTCGTGTATGAGCGCACTGCGTGCGTGCTTTTGAGTCGCATTGCGTGGGTGGAAGCTCGTCATCATTTCGTGCGGGATGCGACGGAAAGATGCACGTCTTGTGTGCACAAGCTCGAGCGAAGTCATACAGTACGTCACGGGACCGACACAAGCGCCGCGCAAGGTCAGATGCCGTTTCGCCTGTATGCTCTGCCTCATCAGTGCTTCTACATGCTGGTGTCGAGTGCTCGTTCAGTAGTTGCCTGCCATCACCCTCATCAGCCCCATCGAGGGGGCTTAAAGGTCTGCACGGGGCTAGCTGTGGTGTGTTGACTGATCGTACGAGACCTAGACATCTGCGGCTCAAGGCTCTGGACATGGACAGCGAGACAGCCCTGGTGGCCGTAACGCTACCAGCGGGGCTGTCTGCGCAGGGTCGTCCGCGAAGCAGCGCTACCCGTCCACCCCTTTCCTCAATACACCCC
>JAHXHD010000776.1:0-11699 GCA_019857685.1 Papiliotrema terrestris
CTCCCGCCCCATCCCTATTCACAGAAGGTGCCGGAGCTGATGTCTCAGTGCGTACGAGCTATACACCAGCGAAGTGATGTGGAAAAATGCCAGCGGAGAGGCTAAGGACCCGGCTGTGCTTTACCGCCGAATCTTCGGCAGGTCCAGACCTGTCACTGTCGAGTTTCTGGGGGTTTGGGTGAGTCTTACGCCGTGTTCGAGCCGTTCCGTTTACCTACCTGAATCCAAGACGAACGGGGCTGATGATAGGACACTGTGTCTAGCTTGGGCGGGATTGACCTTCCTCGTGAGTGGTCCAGTGAGAGACTGGGTGCAGAGGGTTTTAGCGCACAGTCTTCAGCTCGCCTCTATCAGTTGCTGTATACTACCCCTCGCACAGACGCGTGTGCAAAGATGAGGGGAAACTGCAGAGGAGGGGTGGGGCGGTGGAGAGGGTGTTGCCCATCATGCCTTCACCTTGGCTCCGGGACGGGACCTCGTTTGAGCGATAGCCCTTGGACGGGCTTATCCTTCCACGCTGACTCGCAGAGCTGCCTTTTGCCTCAGGCGCAAAATCTATCAAGTTCTTCCGCCAGGCTTTGGCCTTAGACGAACGCCGAGCCCGCTTCGTGCCGGAATACTGGCGTATGGACGAGGAAGAAGTCGCCCTCCGTTCCCAGATCCACCACCTCCGATCGACCATCGCCCGTCACCCTGGCACAGCCGAAGCCGAAGAAGCTAAGGACGAAATCGACGGGCTGACCGAGAAGCTGCACAGCCAGTACCCTGAAACGGACTATGTCGTTCTGGCGGATGGAAACAAGAAGGAGATGAGAAAACACGCGGAAGTCTGGTTCATGGGCTGCCACAGCGACGTCGGAGGAGGGAACGACTTGAACGACCAACCTAGTCTTTCCAACATCCCCTTCAGGTGAGTACCGGCGGGCGTGCGACGGTCATAGTGATCAAGGTGCTTGTGACTGACCTCAGGTGGATGCTCCGAGAGGCCGTTCGAGTTGGCCTCGTCCTCAACCCCACCGGAGTTGCCCTTCAAACCGCCCTTCAACTACCCCAGACCGTCGTGCTCAACTCCTCTCTCGATGCGCCAGCCGAAAACGGGCCCACTGCCTCCACCTCGACAGCTACCGCTGGCACCACTACTACCCTCGACCCCCGCTTGCATGCACTTGATTCCCTTGCCAAGATCCTCAGGGCACAGGACGACGACACGAAGAAGGGAATCGACGGCTGGGCCGAATGCAAGCCGTACATCGCTCAGCTCCCCCAGAGCGTCCTCGCAGAAATTGTCGAAGCGGCCGCCAAGTTGGACTCGTATCCCGATAGCGCCGATGGAGCGGTTGCCGGGCCGGGCGCTACCAACGGGCGAGGATCCACCGAGCTCAGCGCGGATGCCCAGTGCAACTATACCGAGAGTCTCACCTTGGCGTGGAAACCCGTTGAGGGAATGTTGCTTTCGACCAGGCACTACACTACCATGGGAGTCAAGGAGAAGAATGTCATGAGGTGAGTGCTAGGCCAAACTCCGGGTTTTGTCCAACCAAGTCTGCTGCGCCGTCTCGTATCACTTCCGCCCTCACCCCTCTTGCCCCTTCAACCATTCCCTCCCCGATGCGTGCCACTGCCACTCACAAGTGCCCGGCTTCCTTCCCTCCCTTGCCGCGCTTTCCCTCTCTCCCTTCACGTTGTAACGGTGAATATTGACTGTCGACAGATACGCATGGCTGACATCAGGATGAACCTAGGCCGCGGTCGACAAATTATCCCGCAGCAGAAACTTCACCGCTCGGTCGGCTTGCGGATGATCCACGATCGGGAGCAGTCGGACCAGCACGCCTTCTTCAAGAAAGGCTACGTTTCTCCCAAGGCTTACGTCGCGGCGGGTTGGCCGAGTTGGGACGATATTGGTCATGGCCAGGCTGGCGAGTCTGACGTGTGGGAAGACTAAGCGGATTGTTTCCCCCCGGGGGCTTCACCGCCGTGCGATCGGTCGAAGGGGAGGTTCTGACAATGCCTACGAACGTAGGTATGTACGCGTATTAGCTTCACACGATATTCCATGTTTGTAGTGATCCAAAAGACCATTCTCGCGCTTATGCATTGCGGCGTTCATGTTGTACGATAGCATCACGCAGCCACCTGGACTGCCTGCGCAGCGGCTGGAACGACGCTGGGCTTGACAAACGAGGGGCCCTTGGCGGACTGGTCCAGTGTGGCCGTCCCAGCAGCCACCGCCCTCTGGTGCTCCGCGATGGCGTTCTGCTTTGCCGTCGGATCCTCGACGTCCGGCTCCATCTCCCACGACAAGAACCCGTTCGTGCAGTTGGGCTCGAAGTCGGCATCGACGATCCCGAGGCGCTTCGAGTAGCTGGTGTCAGCTCTTTTGTGTGGCTACGTGTGCAGGTCCAGATCAGGACCAGGGCTCACTTGGTCACTTTCGTCCAGTCCCGGGGGACGTTGGCGAGGTCGCGGCTCATGTACACGAGGGAGCGCTCGAAGATCTTGTCCGCGATGGGCGAGTTGAACTCGGGCACAAATGCCTTGAGCTCCGCCCACGCTTTGGCCGGGTCGGCGAGCAGGTAGTCTGATCCTTGCTTCACGGCGCGCATGAAGGCTTCGATCTTGGTGGGGTTGTTGGCGATGAACGAGTCGTTGGCGATGTAGCTGCGGTCAACGCGTGGTCCGGGTCGGAGCTGGGACGCAAAGCGTCCGGCGCCGGCAGCTCAAGAGCGCAGGAGGCCGGGCCGAACACAGGCGTCCGACACAGGGGCGTCGTCGCTTGGACACGCACAGGATGGAGCAGAAGCAGCAGCAGCCCAGCTCGGCGAGCTCGTCGATTCGGAGCATCTTGACCTGCGCGGGATCCTCCCCCGCGCCCTTGAGCCACTCCTCGAGCTCGACCATCTGCACGTTCTCCAGCCCGATGCCCGCGTCGATCTTGCCGCTCTGGATCGCCGAGGTGATGTTCATTCCGCACCGGACGGCTTCGTAGTCCGAGGGGGAGAGGCCGAAGTGGCGGGTGAGTCTGAGGTGAGCGCGGGGGCGGGTGTTGGACGAAAGGCGGGCGCGTTGGTGTCATGACTCGAAGGTCCTCCCCACATCCCTAAACGGTTTACTGCCTCTGCAGAAGCAACCTGACCTCGGTGCGTGTGGCTGACTGAGGACGGCGCGCCGCTGGGGAGATCGGTCCAGAAGCGAAACCAGGTTTACTCACTCGTCGAGCTGAATCTTGCCGAACTCGCCGACGTAACCAATCTTCCGCCCCTTGATGTCCTTGAACGAGGTGATGCCGGACTTGTCGAGATAGATCAAGCCGGTGAACGGCTCGTCCATCATGGTGCCGACTGACTTTGCGTGAGCCAAATGTCCACGCCGTTCTCGCAGCGTCGTTCGTCCGCCACGCCGACTGGTGTCGAGCGCGTGTCCGACTCACCTTGATGGGGAAGCCACGGGCCCTGCCCGCGATCGTGTGGATCATCGCCTTGGCGCCCATGTCGACCTAAAGGTGAGCCCGCTGACTTGAGACCGAGAGCCGAGGTGGGAAGGCTCACTTTGCCGGACCCAATGATCTCGGTGACGTCCGAGGGGTCCTGGGGGCTGAGCAAAGCAACGGAGATGCCCTGTTCCGTGAAGAAGCCCTTGGCCTTGGCGAGGTATACCGGAGCATGGTACGGGATCGCTCGCCAGTTGAAGACTGGATAGTCAGCGGCGCGGCCCCGTCTAGTCTAATAACGGCGATGGAAAGGCGAATTGCGCACGGAAGGTGATCTTTTCAGTGGTCATATTGCGGCAGTGTGAATCGCGGTGCGTGATCCCCGTTAGGGCACCAAGCAGCATGGGCTAAATAGGCCCAAGACGGGCAGAACACCGGATCGACTCGAGGCTACTGCCACAAGTACAGTACGCCCCGGGACGGCTGTCCGAGCTGTCCTTACCCGCCTCCGGATCCGCTCCGGACGCAAGCGCCAACCCCCCGCGAGGACTGCACGGTGTGGTGTTTTCGAATCGAATCCATGCATACCCCGCATGTCGTCAGCGCCAAGCTAGCGATCGAGCAGAGCAGGGTACAACTCCGCGGACAGTCACGGAACGCCTCGTCCAGAGGTGGACCGCACAGGCTGACATCTGCCGCAGAGTTGACCCGGACACGTTCGTAACATCCCTGGCACCCGGATCGTCCCTGAGCCGATGGATCTCGCGACGCAAACTCTATCGAGCCGTAGCGTGACGATGAGATCTGGTCGGCCGGGGAGCGGATGGTCTACAGCACGGACGGGCCGTCTCAGTTGTCCCATTTAGCCGTGGCAGGGGGGTCGTGCCCCACGGACGGATCTGTGGGTCGAATCCGGTGCGGCGCGGACCGCCGCGATTCGATAACGGATATGGTCAGCTTGGTTGGAACGGTGTTGGGTCTTGCGGCCGGTTGCCGCACCGGCCGAGAGAGTTGGGAGGTGTCCATCGTGGGCCTCTTCGCTCCGCAGCTGATCGAAACAGACCGATGCTGCTCGAGTGCCACGAGAGTACACCTCCCGGGAAGAGGCGCATGTTCCCGCTTATCTCGCCTAATGTCTGATCGCCGCCTCGTGGTTGGTGTCATCTCGCGTCACGACCCAGGGCTTTCAGTGGTCATCGATTCAGATATTCCTCGCACTACATCGTGCGAGATGTCTTCAGAGAGCAGCAACATCGCCAAGTTCCTCGAGTCCAAGCGAGCGGGCATCGAACGGCTCACGCCGAAAGAGGCGCACGAACGCCTGCAGAAGAACGAGAGGGTGATCCTCGTTGACACGCGACCGGCTAGCTTCCGGGACGAAGAGGGCTCTGTCCCCGGTGCCGTGATCATCGAGCGGTGGGTGCGGTGCCGCTCTGCACTGACACGGATGCGATACACGGTGTGGGACAGAGCCTGATCCGCAGGAACGTGCTCGAATGGAGGCTGGACCCCTCGTCGCCGGACTGTATCCCGCAAGCCAAGGCCGACGGCTTCGAGCCGATCATCGTGGGTCGATCACGTCGCTCGTGGTGTTCCGCAACGTGCCGCTGATACGGTAGATGTGTAACGAGGGCTATGCATCGTCCCTTGCCGCAGGGGTCCTGAAGGAGCTCGGGGTGCAGCGGGCTACCGATCTCGAAGGGGGGTTTCGGCGCTGGAAGGAGGAGGGGCTGCCAGTGCAAGGTGGTTGATCGTGGGGCCTGGGCGAGGGAGCACGCGCGGGCGGACGAGCCTTTCATGAACCCTTACATGGCCCGGATATCTCGCTGTAAAACGACTACTCACAGACGGTGAGTCAGAGAATAGGGCATGCAGCAAAGACGATGGAGATTGACAACAGACCCGATAACGGTACAGCCCGGCTAGATACCAGAGAACGTGAAAACCCGCACGCAACAGGGGCTGGAAGACTTGACATCGAGTGTACAGCTTGTCCACATGCCTGCGAGTGTGAGATGTCACGGCTATGGCACTGTCCCTGCTTTTCCCAGTCGTATACTCCTCGCCCGGTAGATGCGACCTCGGCCTTGCGACAGTCGCCCTGCGATCCGAGCCCGACGACGGCTCGAAACGAGTAGCGGCCTCGCGTCGTGCCTCCCATTGCCTCTACGCGCGATAAGAGTACGCTGCACGCCGGCAGGCCTCCCTTCCGCAGTGTCGCACGGAACCTATCCCAGGAACACGGTATCGTCCAGCTCGATGCCGAACTCCTCCTTCGCCATGCTCTCAAACTGATGTTGGAGCTGGTCTTCCCATCCCTGCCGCTTGTTCTTCGGCACGAACCCTGTCCGTCAGCAGCTGTATGCGCAGATCACCGTCGTCGCCCGTGTGCACTCACACTGCCTGACCTGCGAGAACCAGAAAGCGAGGTCGATGACGCTCATTGTCACGCGGAAAATGACCGTGTTGAAGCGATCTCTGAGCCAGCTCGAGAGACCGACATTGGCGAGTGTGCGTGGCGAGGTGATTGAGCGGTTGTACCCTATCGACGCCCACTGCGGGTCAGCTGTCCCTCGCATCACATGCGGCTGACGGGACGCACCTTGGCCGTGAGGTTCACGCGTGATGAGGGCGAGCCGAGGAGTTGGTTGTTGGCTTGCATCATCCGCTGGCATCTCGTCAAGAAGATCAACTCCTGGAAGTCAGCCAAGTGTCCCGTAACAGCATGGTCTTGCTGCGCGGAGGCTTTCCACTCACCCTGGGGATCAATTGCTCGTTCTCCAGCATCGTCTTCATCCGCCTCTTGAGCTCGACCTGCTGTTCGTATTGCGTCTTCTCCGGAACATTTGCTTGCTTGTCCTTCTTGTGCTTGTTCACTTGGAACGGGCGCAGAAGGATGGCCGAGGCGAACCTGGCGTCAGTATTACTGCAATCTTGACCTTGATCGCGTCGTCCCCGAGGCTGGTCGCACAGGTCCACTCACATGTTCGCATCCAGCGCGATGCCCCATTTCTTCGCTATCGTCTCGATCTTCGGCACATCCAGCACGAACAGGCTGCGCCATAGCGTACAGTAGTCTTCTCTGAATTGCTGGTCTAGTGTGATGTACAGTCCGTGGTCTATCAGGATCTCTTGATCAGCCTCGAGCCCTCGGTTCCTTGCATCGTCAAGCACACTCACGATCTGCGGCTTCCCCTTCTTCGTCGGATGCTTCCTGACGAGGATGTTCCCCGGATGCGGGTCACAGTGCACAAAGCCCCACGAGAATGTCATGGCGGACATGGTGGATATGGCCAGATCCATGACCTCGCGCAGGTTCAGACCCATGCCCTCTATAGCCTTACGGTCGTTCAAGCTGGCACGTCAGCGGCCGGTCCCCCTGATTGTTGCAAAGGAAGGCCAGACGCACCGGCAGCCATCCACCCATTCCATCACCATGATCCTGTCGCTCTCCACGCAGCCCTCGTCCTTGCCGTACACGCGTGGCACGTACACGTCGTCTTTGAGTTCTGGCGTTTGCGACAGGAGCTCGGCGCAACGTCGGGCATTGCCCGCTTCGTGCAGGAACGATGTCTCCAGTCGCATCTGCTCCGATACGTATTTGGCGCTGGACGTATCAGCAGGCGAGCCGATGGTGCGAGGGTGAGGACACGGGCGGCGCTCACACAAAGTACACTGCCGTCAGCCGCGACCTCGGCCTAGAGGATCCAACTCACTGGGCATGTCGAATATCCGCTCACACAGCCACATCAGCGATCTACCGTCAGACTTCATCGCGTTCGAGAGTGCAGCGACTCACCGGTAAGAGAAGAGGTCCCACTCCATCTGCTTCTCGATCGCCGGTTTCTGCACCTTGACCGCGACCTTCTTCCCCGCACCCCGTGCACCGCCGGCTCCACCCTGACCGGGCTTCAACGTCGCGCGATGGACCTGCGCTATGCTTGCCGAGGCCATCGCTGTGTGGCCAAAGTTTTCGAAGATGTCGTCCGGCCCTGCCCCCACATCCCGCATGAACACGCCTTCGACCTCGTCGTACGGTACCGATGGTGCGCGGTCGAATACGTGGCCGAACGCTTCGCGATATGGTTTCGGCAGCAGCGCAGCTTGCAGGCCTGGCGATCAGCCTCGAATCGACGGCGGAGGGAAAGTGGCAGGAGTCTGCCGGACGTGGACGTACCCAGCGCCTGGCCCAGCTTCAGGTACAGCCCCTGGTTGGTATCGATCACCCATCGCAAGCGATTGGCCACTCTCGCATGCAGCTGTTCGATCTGGTCGGCTTTATGAGGCGCAAAGTTGATCTTGTCTACCTGTCAGCGCCGCATCTCACGAGGTCGGCGCGAGGGGCGTCGGACCGACGTACAATCTAATGTACACAGTAATCTGCCGTCAGCTTGCCAATCTCAACATCTCGCCCTCCCCAGACCTCGGCGCGTCGACTCACCCGATCCAGCCCGTCCGCAGGCTGCGACTGATCGCGCTCGCGTTCAGAGACTTGTCATATGCATACACCCCTCCTCCGACGAGCACGACGACCCCGAGCCGCCGGGTCCATTTCCCGGGCCGAGGTGGTGGTTTCGCCGTCGGGGGTGGGATCTGCGAGTGCGCCGATCGGAGGCTGATCCTCGATGCTCTGCTCCGCAGGAGCGCGTGGATCGTGGTGGATGATCTGGGCATGCTGCTCGGCCGCAGATCGCCTGCGAACGAGTGGGGTGTGAATGATGGTCAAGGTCGTGAGATGGAGCGAGTGGGTGAGATTGAAGATTGTTGATCGTTCGCTGCCGAAAGGTACGTCATCGTCGATCTTCCACTGCCGATCGCCATACACCACCGCACCCACGAGAGCGGATCCACGCTTGCATACATGCACGTCGGCCCCCTATGTCCAGTGATCTCGTGAGGAAGGCACCGTGCGAGCCCGGAGTACTGTATGCATGTGAACTCGGTACACCATGTCCTAATCAGCATCACCATCGTCTACGACCATGTCATCAATCTCGTCACTGCCACTCCCGTCCTCCTCGCCGACGAGCCCATCTCCCCTCTCTGAACGGACCATATCCTCGTCGTTTGATTCGTCATCGTCATCGTCATCGCCGTGTCCATCATGGTTATCGCCCTGGGCGTCGCCATGCGCACGACCGTCCTCGTCATCCGAGTCGACGACCACGGTGGACAGAGGCCACAGCCTCGTGCGATACCGCCCCCGTACCATCGTCCTGGTCTTCGCGTCCCGTTTCTCCTGCACCTTGGCTCGCCTCGCCGCGATGTCGCGCCGCGTCTGGCGCGCTCTCATGATCCTCGCGTAGAGACATTTGTAGTCTGCTGCATCAGCCACACAGCCATCTGGAGACACACGTGCGGCAGCTCACCTCGAACAGCTGGCAGGGTCTCCCGCGAGATGACACTCTCCTGCACAGTCCTGCGCTTCTTCGTAGGTCGCAAGCTCGCATCATCATCCCCGACTTCATCTCCAGACCGCGCACCACCCGCCCACAGTCGGTCCATCTCAGCCCGATCCAGCGCCTCGTCCATCTTGTCCCTGGCCACGTCAAGCTCGTCCTCCTCGCGATCCGTCTGCGTGCTCTCAATCTCCCACCCGCTTCCATCACCACCGCTCTCGCAATCCGCATCCTCGATTCCCTTGCCAGATCCGTCCGGTAGATGCATCACCTCCCACCCGACCCATCTCGGCGGATCCATGTTCCACCGCTCCCCCTCCCTCACTGATCGATAAGCCCTCAACCGTCGGTCGTGCTCGTCCTCGATCCATTTTCCTCTGGTCGGATCGCGCCGCGAACGACCCTGCAGCGCGAGAGCAGTTCGGACGTGGTTGATGTCAATCTCGGCATCTGCGGGGGCACCCTTGCGCCGTTTCGGCTTGTTCTCGAAGACGTCGATCGCCCCGTCAACGCCGTGATCGCCTTCGTCGTCAGACTCGTCCGTGTCGGTATTGTGATCGCCATCGGCATCCGCTACAGCGCTTTGTTTCGACGTCGACACGATGCCTAGTTGCGCGCGCCGCTGTTCGGCAACAACAATCGATCCAGCCACGAGCGGGATCAAGAACCTGTCCAGCTCGCTCCGGAGGTGATGCAACACCTCACCGGACATGGTCTTGAGATCGTCGTCCTCCGTCCTGCAGGTCAGCTCGGCAGAACGGACATACAAGTCTCCGGACTCGGCCCAACGTGCAAGCCTGAATCCGTCACTCACCCGAGTCGCCTCGCGAACCAGCCCATGTCGAAAACATCCCAACCATTCAGGCCGTTCTCATCCGCGCCCATACCCAAGCACATTGCCTCCCGCTTGCTCTGCGGCTCGGCCCCTACTTGATCCGATCCATGAGCGCCTTTGAGTGCGTTCCTCGCCTCCTCTGCGCCAAATGCCTCCCCGACCACCCCATTGGCATGCCTGCTCCAGATTCCAATCTCCTTCATCCGCTTCTCCGCCCACTCCTTCCCCGTCAACGACTTGACCGCCTCGTAGTCGATCTCCTCCCCATTGCGCTTCTTCCCACCCGTGTCATTCCGGGTCCACCACGCTCCCGTCACGCCCCCAGCTGCGCGGATGCCCTCCGATGTCCACCCCCGATCGAGCAGCACGCGCTCGCGCCATGCCGCGCCCGCCCGCTGGCCTTTCTGGATATGATTGACCAGAAAGGTCTGCTCGGTCGTACGGCCTTGCTTGGGTAGGGCGAGGACAAATTCGACGGCTTTGGCGTCGAGGATCTCGCGGGTGCGACGGTTGAGCTTGGTCTTGCCGCGTTTGGCGTTGGGGATGACGATCGACTCTGTCGTATGGCCGGAGACTGACTGAGTCACACCGTTTGATCGGGGTCGGCTTCCCGAGTCGTGTTGAGTTGCACCTTCGTCGTCGTCATCGTTCTCTTCGTCAGTGTCCACGTCGCCATCCTCGAGCAGCTGCTCTGCGTCCATATCGACGTCGCCAGCAACCTGTCTTCCGCCGGGTATCTCAGCGAGCAACATCCGCACCCACTCTTCGCCCGAGATGTCCGGCACGCCCGTCCCTGGGTCGTCTTGGACACCTCCTCGACGCCTGTCCGAAGAAGCATCCATACCCTCTGTGCCGCCTTGTATCGTCGCCGCGGGATGCTTCTGCCTCCACACAACATCCGCCCCTCCCATGCGGTCGATCCCAGCCTTGGTCAGCCCAAAGGCCTGTATGAGCTGGTTTCGCCGCGCACATCGGCGGTTATCCCGGCGTCGTTTCAGGCGCACCAGCAGCGCTTCTTCCGCACGGGTACGGCGTCTGTCGGGGCCGCTCGTGCCGGCCTTGCGTTTACGATCGCGCCGGTTGATATTGCTGTCGTTGCTGCGATCCTCCCGCTTCCCGTCCGCTTTGCTCAGCGAACAGAGGTAGTCGAGGGCCCGTTCATCGAGTTGTTCGACGGCGTAGCGGCCGTATTTCCGGTTCCACCTGGTCATGCTCGATCGCCCTTGGCTAGAGTCACCAGCGCCCGTGTCGTTCCCGTGGGCGTCTGCGCTGCGCATGGCATCGTCACCGCTGCCAGACGCCTCATCGTGACTGCCCAGTCCCGCGCGAAGGTCCCGCGCCCCGTGACGCCTCTTCGCCGCTGCCTCACGCAGCAGCACCTCCACCCACTTCCTCCCCGTCATTGCATCCTCGCCCGGCCCCCGTGCGTCCCCCCGTGCGTCATTTGGCGCTGGATGCAGTTCAGCCCAGACCCTGTCGACCCCGCCTCGCTGGAGCACCTCATCCCTGCTCAAGCCGAACCTCTTCCGCAAGAGCCCGAAACGGCTGGTCTGTAGCGCCTTCTTAGCTTTCACCAGTTGATCCAGCAGCGCTGCTTCGTCGTGTGTCCATGGCGCTGTCGTCGATCTGGCGCCATCCGCTTGCTTCGGCTTGGTCCGGAGGTACGCGACAGCCAGATCGTCGTAGATATGCCGCTGGCGGCGGGAGACCTTCGAGTACGATTGCGAGATGCCTGCGTGCACTGGGGCGCGGGCGGGCCCAGACACTGCGTCGTGATCACTGCCCTCGTTGTCCGAGTCGGTCGACCCGTTTTCATGGATCCCATCGTCGATCGCACCTACACATCAGTCCATTGCACCTTCGCGCTACTCGCAAGCACACTCACCGAGTCCGTCTCCGCCGTCGTCATCATCACGCGCCGACTGCGGCTTATCCCCTCTAGAGTGTTCGGTCAAACCTCCGTCCGATCGAGTGCTCAACACCCCGCAGAGGACCTCGGCCCATGCCTGCCCTCCCGTCCCCTTCTCCCCGATAT
>JAHXHD010000777.1:0-24725 GCA_019857685.1 Papiliotrema terrestris
ACCCTGCAGCTCCCCCCTGTAACGCATCTTCGTGCCCATCCGGATTCGTTCCTCCCACTCCCTGAACCACTCCCCTTCTTTTCGGCCCAGCAGGTAATGCACACCCTTCGGGCCTGAGATGAGGTTCGCCGGCTTGGGTAGCTCCGGGTGGATTTTGTACATCCCGCCCAGTCTATCGTTTGCCGCCTCAAGCGACTCGCCAGGGAACGTCGAGGGCAGGGGCGGGTAGAACTTGAGCGAGTATGTCGACCGGGCGACATTGTATGGCGCTCCGCCGGTTGGGTGCAGTCGCCGCCAGAGCCAAATGAGCGGGTAGAGCATCGTGAGCCACAAGAGGGTGTAGATGATAGTCTGCCATAAGCCGGGTCCGGGCCATTGACGCGCTCGGCGCTCACCTTGTTGATGGCTCGGCTGAGCAGGTTGTGCGGGATGACAACGAGCCCTTGGATCTCGGGCGTAATCGTTACGCTCAGGTTGTTCGACTGGTACCCGGTCGAGGTGATTGCGCCCTTGATAGCTGTCGTCAGCGATGCTCCCACCGGCATTTCATCAGGCCTCACCAGAGATCAGTGCCTCCTTGTTCCATCCCCATATGTTCACCGGCACCACAAACTCTTTCATCCACCCCGGATCGGCGCAGTACCTCTCACACCAATCCATCAACCCCGCCTTCTTGGCATCCGCTTCCAAGACACTGCCTTCTGCATTATCCCGCCCGCTGACCAGCGCCTCCTCATCGCCGAGGTCGCCCAACGCGACTGGCCCCGTGGCCTTACCTTTCCCCTTGCCCATCTCGCTCTCCAGGTACTCCTTCCAGTCATTGCGTTTCACCCAGAGCGGCAGTCCCTTGTTCTCTCTCCAGTCTGCCCAGCGTTTCTCCTCCGCGTCTTCCTGCTTTGTCGCGAGACGACCTGGATCCGTCGACGCGTGATCGATTTGCTCGTATGCTGCTGCACCGGTCACGCGAGCATTGGGTGGGGCGAATGTCGCTGCGTACGAGTGTCCGTGTATGCCACTCCCTCGAGCTCGGGCCATGTCGGGGTCGACAGTGACGAGGTGGACGTTGGCGTAGTTGTCGGGATGCGCCAAGATCGGGGTGAGGTCAACCTGTGGGTGTCAGCTCTAAACTGACGGGAGGCGTGAGCGAGAGCTGAGCGGGTACGGGGATCTATCTATGTCTATCCTACTACACCGCTCCGGCCTGGTACCGAGCAATGCACTGGTCTATCGATACAGTATGGCAGCAGGGCAGCAACATGAGTCCGTTTGTTCCGTGACATGTTGTCACGATGTCGTATGGATCGTGATTATCCTTCGATGTCGTGGTTCATCGATGTGTATCATTCAGTGAATGAGTAGGTTGAGTCCGTCTCTCGAGGTCGGCGATAGCCCGTCACAGCAAGCGGACCGACGTGAGACTTTCTCGAGTGACTGACCACTCGATGAGTGGGTATGGTTGGGTCACCCCTTGCCGTTTTCCGCTGCACATCCTGGTAGGACCGGTGTCCATCGAACGGTCTTGGTCAGACGGGAGGAAAGATTGGAGGAACCCGCACTCTCGCAGATAAGATGGTTCAGACATTCAGTCTCGACAGTCTTCTCCGGGGGTAGCTAGCAGGAACCAGACCGCTTCGCTTCGTAGCGTAGGACAACGCTCGGCGCCACGGTGCAATTGTCGAGCGGGCGTTCTGTCGCGGTCGAACAATCTTCGAAGGTGAGAAGGTCGGACTCGGGCGTATGTGCTGAGGTTTTGCCGCGTTGTCGGGCAGAGAAGGGTGGATGGTCGGCGACCGTAATCAGGGTGACGTTGGCTTGTCAGCGCATATGCTGACACGCCATCGGGCTGAAGCCGGATAAGCAGCCTAGCAGCTGGATTTCAGGTTTCTCGTATGGCAGCAAGGGCGTCTCCGCTCCCAGTCAGGTGGCCAATGGGCCACTCAAGGTCGGAAGGGGCCGTCAGTGGCGGCGAAGATCGCAAGGACGGGTCATTGGACCGGATGCGTGATCCAACGGCGGTAAGCCGAGGGCCCGAAGTCAGAGCGAGGAACTCGGACATTGGTCTTGCACGTTGCACGATGCACGTTGCGCAGCCGCAGAGGGATGATCGCAGATCCCGGAGGGGAGGCAGGCGTGCACAGCAGCACTGAGGAACGGAGGCAGATCTCCACTCCACTCGAAGGACAGGCCGAAATGTCGCGCCGGTGACGCGTCAATTCGATCCGTGAAACGGCTGTCCTGACCGTTCATGACCTGGTGTCCAGTCGCGGTCGGAGTTGAGCCATTTCGTGCACCACAGCTCGGGTGGCTTCACAAAGGTGGTTGTACGAGCTGATGAGACCGAAAGCGATCCGACAGGATGATATGGTATCGTAATCCGCGCGTGGAAGTAGTCTGTCGAACAAGTCGATGGTACGGGGTCTTGGGCAACGGCAAAGGTGGATAGATCGAGGACCGTTCCTGCGGCAGATGCGCGACACGGGGAAGTAGCGGTTTCTGATCGCAGCGCAGCGGTTCTGAGAATCGATTGGCAGGTCGCTAGGGTCGCAGATTTCGCAAAGCCAACACGTGATGATACACAGTAAAGCGGGATCACGGTTGCGAGATCGATGTAAGCGAAGCAGGTCGAAGCCATTCCGACCGAGGAAAGTCGAGGTCATCGAGGTAGGTCGAGGTCGTCGAGGTAGGTCGAGGTCGTCGAGGTAGGTCGAGGTACGCGATACAGCTCGAAGTCTTCGGGGCCGAAGGATGGTCCACGCGCAGTAGCAATACTTGGTATTGACCCAGAGTCTATCACGTGGGACATGAAGTATGGGGTTTTGGCTGATGTCAGTGATACGGTAGCTGGACAGGAGCGAGCGGATTCACCAACGATGTTAGCATGCTGCTCCCACGGCGAGCGCGGCGGGAACAGCGAACAAAGCAGCTGCGGTAAGCCACAAGTCGCCAGAGAAAGGCAGGCTGTACTCACTGATAATCAAAAGCGAGTTCACGTTGTCGACGTGGACAAGGGAAAGGGTGTTCGAGCGAGCTCTGCTTGTCAACGATGCGTGCGACGGTTTCAAGGCATCTCACTGACCGAACGACGATGCAGCGAGCATCGACCTGGATCAGTCTTATACGGAGTGAAGCAGGGTTTTGGCGAACGCAGTGACGACGGCATTCCGCCAGTATGTGATCGACCCAGTTGTCAACGAGACAGGGCTGGGATTTTGGAGCAGCGAAGATATCAACATCAACGCTTTCTGCCGTGAGCCATTTACATGCCGACTAGACAGTACTTACCACATGTGCATGGATCCTAGACGCGAGTCAGGTCTTCCCGCTAGACTCGCGCGGAGGGAGTCGGCGGCCATGTCGAGCATCACCTCAACTTTCGAGGCAACACTTCTGATCAAGTTCGAGAGACATTTGTCCCTCGGTTTGGTGTTTTCTTGGCGGTGAAATCTCCGTCTCGCGAAAACGTGGTCGATGCCGGTATCAGCGACTCGTCCAACAATCTCACACCACTGCGGTCAGAATGACTCGTCCTAGATGCACTCACTCGACTCGGTGAGCGGGCATGAGACGGTGCGGCAGTGGTCTGCCGACCTCGGGACGGTCCAAGACTCGTCAAGAGGATTTGATCATCATGTCGATATCAACCTCAAACGCGATCCGCATGTTCGGCGATCTAGACAGGATAGTGGGCGCGCAGATATCCGTTGGGCTGCCTGGTGCAGTGACGTTCCCGACCCGAAAGTGTCGCCGGCATGGGCACGTATCGTCGAGAGGTGAACCGTCTGCGTCCCGGTCCCGTAGCCGAGGAGGATATCTGGACCTCCAGATCTTGCGGTGCCCCGAAGTATACTGGATGCCCGGAATCAAGAGTAATCAAGAGTAATCAAGAGTAATCAAATGTTGGTCGACCCCAGGATTCAGAAGCAAGCGCTAGATGCAGCATTTGCAACGTGGGAGTCCACCGACCGGATTCGGTCTGGGTGTACAATGTTTGTCGTGCCCGCAAGACAGGCTGCGGTTAGTGCCACAGATGTGAGGAGCGGTTGGGCGTACCTTGACGGGCGAGAGCAAAGTGAAGGCTATGCAGCCGTGTGCTCAATGAAAGTTTTGCACTCTCATGAGCTGAGGTCGTCATACGATTCAGGCATACTCACCTCGAGTGGAACCGCCGTCAAGGACGTCGCGGCGTGATGTCGGAACCAGTCGTGACTGAACATCAGCGGCACTCTCGCTGATAGGTTGCAATGTGACACACCTTTGTCGTTGCTGCCAAATCCAAGACTATATATACTACTATACTACAACACCGGAGCAAGAGGAGAAGATAGAGAGAAAGAAGAGGTACCCACCGTGAAATCAAAGTCCACGATCCGCTCCACCTGCCCCTTCTTCCTCTGCCGGGGTCCATCCCGATCCTGCACCAGCTCGTCCCGCTCTGGCGTCTCGAAGTGAATTCCCGTACATTGTATCTTGAGTGACGGGTGCGAGAGCGTCGAGTGCCGGATGAAGTCGTATAGCGTTGTCGCTGGGGTCAGCCAACGCGCGATACGGCCGCTTGCGGTTGACGTACGGTTCTGCAGACGGTGATCCGACGAGTAAAGCCATGCTCCCTTGCGGTAGGTCTCGATGCTGTTCAGCACGTCCAGGGGCGTGTTGGCCCGGCCGAGCAAGGGCTCAGATTGAGGCGGACCTTCAAAGAGGTAGAGCGTGTCCTTTGGGGGTTGACGTGGAAGCTCGGAAGTGGTGGATGTGGAGGTCTCTGGGTGGGCGGTGGCGGAGTCGTATGATGGTGGAAAGTCGTCGAGCTCTGGGTGGAGCTGGGGAGGAGGAGACGACGTGAGGGACGTGGATGATTTGGCGTCGGATACCATGTTAAAGAGGATGGCTAAGGGAGGAGATGGTTGAAAGGCAGTTGCCAAGGAGACCTGGGCGACGGGCGAAGAAGCTGTGCACGACTTGTTCTGCGGCGTGAATGACTGGATACCCCGGCCTATCCCCGAATTCGGGCATCGCCGCCACTGTGCAGTGCGGGTGTGTGTCTTCCCCTGACTGCACTGGGATCGTTTGCGATCAGAGGTCCGCTCGTTCTTGTCGTGACATGGATTACACTACATCAATGTCCCATGAGAACGATTTTAAACAAAGTCTACCAACTACATATCTAGCTGCGCGAAATTAAGTGGGATGACGTGAGGGCGATTCTCGCCGCATCGAGGTCAATACAGCATGCCATCCTTGGCACTTCCTCCGTCCGTCAGACCTTGACCATTACTTCATCCTCTCGAATATCATCTGAGTCCGCCATCTTCAATGAAATCCCCGCCTCAGCGCTCCCCGGCGCCCCTCAGACCGCGTTCTCAGCCCGTTTCACGTCCTTGGCCTCACCCTCGCCCTCCGAACCCAGCAAGTCCGCGACGCTGTGGTCGAAAGCGCTGACCTTGGTCTTGCTGAAGGCGCGAGCAGGTGTTTTGCGCTCGAACAGCAAATCGATCTCGGCGAAAGTCCGGCCCGCCGGCTCCGGGAGCCGGAAGTAGCAGTACACCACGCAGAAGAGACACGAAGTTCCCCAGAAAAATCTGCCGTCAGCCTCGTCCAATCCTATGCGGACACGACGTACCCGACATAGTTGCCCCAATTCCACGCGGTCGGGTTGAGCATGTACGGCGTGAGGACGTTCGAGGCGATGGCGACGATGTTGTACAGATTCCTGCCGAGCACGACGGTCTTGATCTGCAGGCGCCGGGTCGAGAGTTCCGCAACAAGCGAGTACGCGATCGTCCCCACCGAGCACTGGAAGAAGAGGGCCCAGACGAGCATGAGCACGCCGGTAGCCATGCTCGCTGCGCCGCGGCTGCTATCGGGCACCAGCGCCAGGAAGCCCATGACGTATAGCGTCACGCATAAACCACACAGGCCAGTGATGTACAGCGTCCGTCGGCCCATGCCCCACGCCATGAGGCCCCACGCGCCAAACACGCCAATCACATTGATGCCGTACTGACCGAGCGCAAACGAGTACGAGTTCTTTGCGTCGAGACCGGCTTGAACGAGGAAGTATGTCGAGTAGTTGGAGAAGGCGTTGCCCGACAGATTCTGGATCGCCCAGACCATGCAGACGATTTCGGTTCGACGGAGGTCGGTTCCCTTGAAGCAGTCCAGGTAGGACGCGCCGTGTGTAATCTCCGTCTCGAGCGTGTGCGTGTGACGCATCATGTCGATGGTTGCATCTGGGTCAAACGAAGGCGACGAAGTCGTTAGGCGGCGGATGGAGCGGCGGGCATCTTCGATCCGACCCTTGCGGACCAGCCACCAGGGGGATTCGGGAGCGAAAAAGACGCCGATGAAAAGGGGCAGAGGCCAGACTGGTGTGAGCTAAAGCGAGACCGGAAAAGCGGAAAGGCTCACTCCACTGAAGACCGTACGGGATGCGGTATGCCCACTCGTCGGTCCGGCCAAGCATGGATTTGATCACGCCGATGCCGCTGGAGGTCAGCCAGACGCATGCATCGTGAAACTGCAAACGCACATGAGCTGACCGATACCCCAGCACATGTTGACGTAGCATGTGAGGTAGCCCCGCAGGGCAACGGGACAGACTTCAGAGGCGTAGGTGATGCAGATGGTCTGGAAAACACCTGCTGATAAGATACATCGACTGGACCTTGCAGCTCGGACTCACCCCATGGGATTCCGGCCAGGATCTCCGCAACCAAGAGCACCTTGATGTTTGGCGCGGTGAAGAAGATGGCGACCACTCCGGACAAGAATACGAGACACGCCATGACGGTGTACCTGTATCCGAACCGTTCGGACACATAGCCGTTGACTATGGTCAGTTGGACCAGGCACCAGCTGATGCAACCCACTGAACAGCCCAATGATCTCTCCGCACTGCACTCCGTTCGACAGACCCGACTGCCATCGCGCAGGAACCTCGTAGCTCCCATCGGCCTGCAGCTCTCCGTACTTGCGGTTGAACGTGTCGAACGCGTCTGGGATCAGAATCCCATCTCGACGCGTCGCGTGACCAGGTCAATCGGGCCACTCACAAAAGTTGCCCACGAGACTGACGTCGTATCCCTCCATGACGATGCACGTCGAGATCAGGATGCTCCAGAACACGGCCTTCGGGTACAGCTTGATCCCCTCCACCAGGGTCATCTGATGCTCCGCCTCTGATGATCAGCCAGCGATTCATGTACGCGGTACTGCCACGCACCGGTCGCAGCGAGCGCGTTCGTGTGTATTGTCTTGGCCTCATTCTTGTAGCTCAACGTCGGTGCTTGTTCCGACATGTTGCTGCGCTGTACGAGTGGTGAGTGCAAGATGAAAGCGTGTTGCTGGCGATTGTTCGATGCACGGTGAGTTGGGCGTGTCCTGGGCCATGGGGCGCAGAGGGGAAAATTGCAAATACCGCAAGCCGGCTTTTGAGCCAATCAGATACCTGCATTACCGGCGTTTCTGCCATATCAACACTGATGGCGACGAGGGGTACTATGGTGATCAAGACGGGTCTTTGGATGATGCCAGGACGTCTTGGATGGTGGATTGCAGTTCAAACGAGCCCAAGGATGGCTTTGGAGGGGGTCTAGAGGGGGGCGGAAGAGATACCGACCGATCGGCTGGTTTCTCGGTCGGTTCCCAGCTCAGCCCTGGGTCAAGCAGCGAGCCAAGCGACCGAGCGCATGAGTGGCAATCGGCTGAGTGGCGGAGTGGCGAGTAGTGGACTGTTCTTTGTGTCTCCCGTCGAGCCTCGAGTCGTTGGGGCCGAAGAGAAGGGGCAGGCAGCAGCGGGTAGCCAGTGAAGAGGAGGTTTGCTCACTTGCATCGGATCTCATGCTGACTGCCGCCGTGCCTAAAACAGGTGGCAGGCTGTGAAGGGAAACATGCCGCTCCGACGGGCGCTCAGCGGAGGGTAGCTTCAGCGTTTCCCCTCGAAAAAAACGCTTCATTGTTGCCAGATTTGATCTCTCCATGGATAAGCAGCGCTAACGGTGTACAGACTGAACTCTGCGAAAAGCTAGCGCTCTCACACCCACAGAGTGCCTTAGTGCTGGACGAGGCGTATCCCATCTATGAAACAGATTCCACCGAGTGACGGCTTCAGGCCACCGGCACTTCGCTCCCTGAACTTGCAGACAGCCGAACGAATGTAGTGGTCCTTGTTCAGCTCATCGGATACCGTGTCAAGTGGTAATGGGATCCAGGAGCATCGAATGCGCGTGACCTGTCCCATCACGGCCCCCCGATCCATCGGCCACGCAGTATGCAGCGAGGCGAGGGAGAATTGAACTGCACAAACAGGGAAGAACGTACAACTATAAGCTACAGCAACAGGTTCAAGCACCACCATGCCAGTCGCCGACACCACATCAAGCAGAACGCCCGAGACTTCACGACCAATTGTTCTCCTTGACCACCTTTGCCGCTTCCAGGATGTACCGGCCTATTAGGTCAGCTCCGCTACATTTCTTCGGGTCTGAGAGGTCTCATCCCGCCCTGCGCGCCCCTCTTCGTGCTTCATCACAGCAACCCTAGACGCCCACTGATGATGACCAACTCACCCTCCTTGTACTTCTGATCCGCGTTGACCGCCTTGATGTACATCCAGCCGAGCTTGGCTCCACACGCGGCACACAGGAGATCCGCCACGGTGTGCCGGCCGGTCCTAACTGTCAGTCTCAGGCGGTCTCCTCGACGTACGTCAGGTTCCTCTCCTCTCGCTTGCCGAGATCGGTGTTGATCGTCGTATTCATCAAACTTCCGTCAGGGCACGCCCCAGGGTGGCTTTAGTGACTTGTCGTCACGACTCACTATGCCCGCCCGGATGATCCCGTGAACGCGCGCGAGACCATCTCATCTTGCAATGCCTTTTCGTCAGCACGGCCCTGGCCCAGCCAGGACAACGCACGACTACCTCCGAGCACCCCTTGCACGCGTACACCGGTCTCGTATCATCAAGATAGTGCAGATCAAGCTTCGTCAACACGCCCCGCTCATCGTTCTCATCATGCTGCGGAGCCGCCGACGATCCAGAGCTGGTCACGCTGGACATGGCGGGCGGGCATAGGTGGACTGGATGAAAGGACTCTTCGAGCGGAGAGACGGTTCGAGCGGAGAGCCGGCAAGCGAATTGCCGTGTGCTCGTTATCGGGATCGAGGTGAAAGCGGGGCTGGCCGCCTACTTTTCAGCGGAACATGCGCGGATGGCTCTATCGAATGGGCTGTCCTCCGAATGTTCTCTATGGTGCGCGCGGAGCGGAGGCCCCGAACGCGGGCTGGCGCCGTGAGGCTGGCGGGAAGAAGTTGTGCCGTTGCTGGATGGAAGGCGCAACCAACGCCCGGCGCCCCGCTCGAGGCGACGAGAGTGGGATGGGATTAATAAATTGTCCTGAATGCGATTCGCCCAATGGCTGGCGGGCGACTCGCTCGCTCTGGCCCGGCAATTGATTCATCCCCACAAAGCCGCGCCGACTGACTCATTCTTGGCCCACACTGTCGTCGCTTTGCCCTCAGCCATACCTTTACCGCTCATTCTTCTTTCCACACGTATACCCAGCATGTCCCTTATCCGCCCTACCTCTCTCAAGCAGCTCAACTGCACCGTCGCTAGACGTACACTAGCCACTGTTGCCGACCCCGCTCCGTCCCCTCGCGTCCGACCGGCCTTTGGGACTGTTCGACATGATTGGCGAAGAAGCGAGATTCAGAACATCTTCGATGGACCGCTGATGGAGACCATCTACCGAGCGGTGAGTCATGTTCATTCGCGCTCGATAAACTGCCTGGGATGCGGTGCGAGAGGGCTACATTGCCCAGCTGGACTGTTCGGGAGGCTCTGTAGATGCCGATAAAGGGCCCAACGGGACTCGATATGGTGAATGCACGTCGCGGCCGCCAGCATGGACACGCGGTATCAGTGACGGACCAACGGCACTGTACTCTGACACTCGCACACCGCTCCAGACGTCTAGACGATCGAGCGACAACGATGCTGACGCCAGGCTTCCGTTCACAGGATGTACCACGACCCCTCGCGAATCCAGCTCTGCACCCTTATGAACATCAAAAGTGCGTATGCGCAGGCCTCGCTTTAGCTTCAGCTCGTGCTGTCATACACTCTCGTGTCGTAAGGGCTGACGCCCAGCCGGTGGCTGCACCGAAGACTGCAAATACTGCTCCCAATCCTCGTCTTACAAGACCCCGACCAAAGCATCCCGTCTCGTCCAGCTTGAGCCGGTCCTCGAAGCGGCACGACAGGCCAAGGCGAACGGGTCCACGAGGTTCTGCATGGGCGCGGCCTGGCGAGATCTGGCAGGGAAGAAGAGCGGTTTCGACAGAATTCTGGAGATGGTCAAGGAGGTCCGTGGGATGGGCATGGAGGGTGAGTCGGTTACGAGCTCGACAATGCCCATGGACGTCCACTCGACGGACGTTGACGGCAGTCTGCACGACACTTGGGATGCTCTCCCCGGAGCAGGCACGACGGCTGAAGGAGGCCGGTCTGTCCGCTTACAACCACAACCTCGACACCTCGCGAGAGTACTACCCCGAGGTGATCACCTCGAGGACGTATGATGAGCGATTGGCGACGATCGAGGCAGTGCGAGAGGCGGGTATCAGCGTCTGTTCGGGCGGTATTCTGGGTCTCGGGGAGCAGGACGAGGACAGGGTCGGGTTGATTCACGAGGTGTCTAGGTGAGCTCGGTCCCGGCACAGTGTTCGCGAACTGACGGCAGAATGGCCGAGCACCCGGAGTCGTTCCCCGTCAACACACTTGTCCCGATCGAGGGAACGCCATTGGAGAACAACGAGGTGAGTCGAGCGGATTCCTGCGTAGAAGAAGCGCTGACAACAGCCCGTCCCGGTTCACACGGTTCTGCGAACCATCGCTACTGCCCGAATCGTCCTCCCCAAAACCATCATCCGTCTCGCCGCTGGCCGACACACCTTCTCTGAGACCGAGCAGGCCATGGTGAGTGCGAAATCTGCACCCAGCCTCCCAAGTCCACCCTTTCATACCGCCCACGACTTGCACCTTTCAACGTCCCGACCGGCTTGACCTCCAGCTGACCGCAGGCATTCATGGCAGGCGCCAACGCCATCTTCACGGGCGAGAAGATGCTGACGACGCCATGCTCTGGCTGGGACGACGACAAGAACATGCTCGGTCGATGGGGTCTCCGTGGCCTGCGAAGCTTCGAGGACCAAGAGGGTCTCGAGGTGGACGAGAACGGTATCCACAAGCAGCCGCAGCAGCAACAGCAGGTCGACGCCGCCTCCGCTTGAGTGCGCAAAAAGAGACTTCGCTCGATACATCGGTAGATCCGGTTCAAGGACGTTACGTTTCGGGTTACCCAATTATGCATTGTACATGGTGGACATGCGACATGTGCATAATGTGCCGCGCCGCCGGCGGCGGCTGGTCTCGGGCTGAGACACCGTGTCTGAGAGGTGACGGCACTGACGTTCGACTGCCGGGACTGATGTATCAGCTCCGACACCGACGCGCCACTATCGCTACTCGGATCGCTGGCGTGCGCGGGTTATGCAGGCGAGTGAGAAGATCGTGTCGAAGTCTCCCCCCGCTCTCCACCCCTTCCTCCCACCCATCCTTGCGCCGACGCTGTGCGTCAGTCTACGTTCTTTTCCCAACCTCTCATCGCGATGCGAGCAAGAACAAGACGGAGCGGTCTGCTGGCGGACCGTGGCCGTGTAAGCGTTCTGGGCATGACGATAACAGCACTAACGGCTCGGGCGCAAGTGGGTTCAGAAGTGCAAGGGCAAGATCCGGCTGGACCGGAAGCAGATGATGGGCAATGGCACCCCGACAGTCCGGAGGGAGCAGAGGGAGCGCAGGTCGTACAGGCTGCACCGCCTATTGCGCCGGATGAGGGCGAAGAAGAGACCAGCGCTACAGAGACGGCAGGACAGGTCGAGTGGATCAACCCTTCAACCAACAGTGCGCTCAACCCTGGTGGACAGATCACGGCGCAGTGGTGGGTCATTCTGCGTCGGAAGGGTGCGATGCGTGATACTTAGGCCAGGCGAACGGACACGCCGGTGGATTCGCCCGGGTTCCAGCTGTGCGCGAACGGACAATGTGGCGAGGCGAGTTATCCGAAGGTCGTGCACGCGGAGGATGGGACGTCGTCCGCCAAGCTGTGAGTCCCGTGGCAGGAGATTGCATGAGAAACGGCAGAAAGGTCGCTGACCGGAGGTCGTTGCCCGATATGCCTGATGCTAGCGGCCTGTACCTGCAAATGTCCCCTGGAGGGAGTTACGCAGATACCACATCGCCGGCGTTCAACGTGAACCTCGCCGCAGGTAGGTCTGCAGAGACGGGTCTAGACATCATCAAAGCTCATCGTAGCTGCGAGCGCCGTTTCGGGCATCGAGTCAACAGGCACAGGCACAGGCGAGCGTACGTTGCACGCTTCATACGGCGCTGAGTCCAGCTACCCCCACTTTTACCCGTCATAGAGAATCCAAAGCCGAGACCACCGTTGACCCCACTGCAACCCCCTTCCCCTCTCAACTCCCCTCGGCTTTCTCAGGCATCTCCCTCCCTCTCTCCCCGTCCTTCCCGGCCACAGCCACCAATGTCGGTACAACGCCCACCACCGTCCCCTCGATGCAGGTCCAACAGCTCCAGTCGCAGGCGGCTCGCCCCAATGCCGTAGCCATCGCCGTTCCAATCGCGATCTGCGGTCTGATCCTCCTTGCCGCGCTGGGCTTTTGCGCCCGGAACAGGTTGTACCGCCCGCCCGGTCGGGACGAGGAGAAAGATTGGGAGGAGATTGTCAAGGCCAAGGCGGCTGAAAGTACCGCACGGGGCTCACTCGCGAGCCAGGGGGCACCGACCGCCTCGGCTGGGGTCAGCGTTATCCCGAGGAAGGAGTCTCGACCGGCAGGTCACGGCTCGGAGCAGACGAGGGAATTCGCGGCGCTACCCGTCCTGCCGTACGGCAACGGACAGTATGCCCACGAGAGGGCGGTGAGGGAGCCGCGGGGGTGGAGTTTGCACGAGTCGTATGTGGGTAGTGGCAGTCGGAGCAGGAGCAGAGAGGGGAGCCGGGACAGGTATGAGCGAGAGTCCCGACGCGGTAGCCGGGGATACGACATGGAGTGTACCCGTTCGAGCGCGTCTGGGCCCGGATCGAGGTGCCTTACGCCGGTCCGGGAGCGGGATGTTTTCACTCGTGTGCCATCCTTCGACCGCCGCGAGAGGGACCGCCGATCCGATTACGATCGCGGAAGGCTTCACGACCGCGGCTACGATCTCGATCGCCGGCGTGAGCGAGAACGATACTACTCCACTTCGCGCCGCACTTCGTCGTCCATCGGCGGCATGTCCGAGTGCTCGTGCCGTGACTATCCGCACGCGCATTCGCAAGGCCACCGCCGCAGCGAGCGCGAGCGCGGCTTTGGTCACGAATCCAACCTGTCCGGTAAACGTCCCAGCTGGTCCCGAATGTCCAGCGCCGAGAGCGACCATTCTAGCCGCCTCATCGTCAATCCGCACCCGCATACCCCAATGGGACCGCACGGCCATCCGCTCAGTCTGTCACCGCGGATGAGTCAGTCACGATCGCGCTCGAGCCGGTCCAGTCGGTCCGACAGCACGTTCGCGTCCCCGCTGGAGGTGTATCGCGCTCATCGGCCGTTGCCATCAGTGAAGTTGAAAGGGAGTCAGTTCGCCTGGGAAGGTGATCGAGGCATGCCGCATCGCACAGGCGTGCTGGAGAGAGGAGACAGCCGTACGAGCTCGGAAGGCGGGGTTGCATGGGGGAAGCAGAAAGCGGAAGCTGCGGGCAGGATGGAGCAGATGAGCGAGATGGAGGGGTTGTACGAGAGCCTGAGGTTGGCTATTGGTAGTCCGGCGCCTGGGCGATGAGGATCGCCTTTATAATCGTGCATGATGCATGCCGTCGCTGAGTGACAATATTGGAAGAAGCACGAAACGCGTGGACGCGTCGGAGACCGAGACGCGACGCGCCGCCGCGAATTCTGCAGCGACGATGATGAACTTGCTCGACATCCTCGATCACGCTACTCGCATCGTGGAGACCAGCTGCTCGGCAAGCATGTTGAACCACGCTGCTGTGATGGATATGGACATCTCAGTGTGAGCTGCTATGCTATGCTATGCTGTGCGGTGCATGAGGTGCTTGACGGGGTTTCTCGGTGTTATTGGAGAGTGATCTGTTCCTGAGGGGTGTTGGATTTATTTGGTTCGCCCAAAGTCACGTGATTTTTCAGACGCGTCTTTGCTCATGACGACGGGCACATTATGCCTCCCTCCCCTTTGCCTTCCAAGACTTTCACCGTACACCATACCGACCACACATCCTGTTGCACCTCACAAAACAATGAGCACACCCCTAGGCCCCGCCAGAACTGTCATGCCCGCGACGTCAAACCCAGCCCCAACACCATCGCTCAAGCTCAGCTTCAAGCGGCCCTCCGACGCGTCAATGACGCTGCCCCGCAAGAAAGCACGCACGAGCGCGACCTCGACCCCGACGGTCCAGAGGACGTTCAAGATCCCTGCGCTCCCCTTCAAGCCCATTCCGACACTCCCAAGAGAGCACCGAGCCCTGTCGCCGAGCACAAGTACCGTCGCGGCCAGCTCGTCACCACGGCGGAACCTGTCATCTTCGCCCGGGCCCGATGCACGCGCCGTCACGGCCTCGACGTCCACATCCAAGTCGAAAGCCCGGTCCGAGGAGGTGAAGCTTCAATCTGGGGCTGCGCTTGTCTTTGGACGCCATCGACACCGCCCAACCAGCACCGAAGGGCCAAGTAAGACCCTCCTGGAATCGACCATCCCAAGGCACCTCTTACACCTCGTCAGCGACCGCGAAGTCCGCGCGCAGACGGTATACCTCGCCCGGGAGGCCAAACACGCATCGCGGGTGCACGCGCTGGTGGAGCATCTACCGGCGCTGGATGGGGCGGAAGAACGCGTGCGGATCTTGGTGGTAGGGCAGAATGGACTGCGCGTCGATGGAGCCAAGGTGCTCGCGGGACAGCGGGTGGAGATCGGGCGGAAGGACACGGTCAAGCTCGACTTTTACGGCGCGCGATTCACTCTGCGCTTCCCATCCGTCGAGCCGGAGCGAAAGACGGAACCGATGCCGATCGAGGCCGATGTCGAGGAGGTCAGCAGGGAACGGCTGTTCACGCCGGAATCGTCGCCAGTGGCTCGTGCGGCGCTGAGCCTCCCGCCATCGAGCCCACCCCTTGCTCCATCAACGCCCGGAGACACGGAAATCGACCTGCACGACGATGACGCTGAACGGGTCGGCGCGAGGCAGATGTCAGCCGAGGACGAGCAAGACGGCCTGGAAGCGCTTTTCCGATCTTCGCCTCCCCCGGCGGTTCGTCCCGACTCTGAGCGGGGCTCTTCGCCGCTGTCCGAGGCGTCCGATGAGGAGGCCCCCGCAGTCGAGGAGGCGATTGCTGAAGAGGATGCCGATGAGACAATGTTCGACGACGAGGAGGCAAGCGAGGAGGAGATCTGCGCTGAGCCCGCGACAGCGATCCTGGAGAAGGAGATCAAGACCGAGATGCTGGAATCCGTACAGGTCAAGTCGCGTCAACCGTCGCCCGTCGAGATCGAGCCGATCCCAAGCGGGGTCGACCTCCCAGCCTTGCTCGCCTCGACGGTGGTGTTCAGCGGGAGCTCAAAGCTGTCTCTGCCGGATCTTGTCAAGCACATGCTCGAGGTGAGTAATGGGCATATCCACTGTCGACAGTCACTGACGGTAGTCCCAGCCGAGTTTGCGGGAACACGGCCTCGAGGCGAAGTGGAACACTTGGGCCGCGGAGGTGTTGGAAAAGAACCCAATGTTCGGCAAAGTCGACCGACACGGCAAGGTGAGCGGTGACGCGGCGGAGCCAGCGTGGACAGTGAACACGGCTGACAAGCAGGATTCCTCTGGCCACCCTCTCCTCCCGCACTACTACTACAATCCGGCACAAGATCCCGATGCGTCCCGAGCGCTCGAACTCGGGACGCTAGTCAGGCCTCTTCGGACTGCTCAACGGTCCGGCGGAAAGGCCATCGACTGGAGGCCCGTCGGTAGCGGCAGGAGGAGGTACTAGAGGGACGGTTCCGAAAGGATACAAGGAGCCGATGGGACGAAGTAGCTACGATAAGACGCCCCCGATGTTGTGCAACTTGCCAGTGCATGTAACCTGATCTATGCAGAACTTGACCTAACGACTGTCCATCCTTGCTTATCCAAAGCACCTACAGCAACGCCGGTCTTGTCCCATGGTATCAAGACAAAGTCGGTGTTCCTGCCATCAGCCAAGGCGCTTTACAAGCGCATCATCACACCGACCAGGTGGAGAGGGCGAAGACTGGTACTTCGATTTCCTTGAGCGGAGCTGTTAGAGTAGCGAGCACGCCGGTCATTGTCAACTCCATTGGGCCGCGCACCCTCAACGCCCGCCATGGGCCCTCGTATTCTTTCGTCGTGTCATCATTGATCCGTTTCTCATTTGCGTATACTATAGACATTTCTTCGAGGGTGCGGATGACGCTGAAAAAGTCCAGAGAGCGGGAGGCCCATTCCGGCAGAGGCGAGTCGGAGGGGTACTGGTGAAGGTGGAAAGGGGTAGGCTGGGGAATGATGTGCAGAGCTGGGTGGGATAGGTCGAGGGACATGATGCCGGCCTGGGACGGGGCTGCATGTGTGTGAGCCAGGTATACGAGAGACGGGCGCTCTGAGAGGCCGCACAAGTACGGGGATCCTCGGCTTCGAGCTGGAAACAGGCACACGATGATTTTAGGCAGAACTCTGGTTTGGGTGGAGGTTGATACTCTTATGACGAACAAGGTCAGATGGCCGGCGGGACAGGACATCCTCGTCTTACCGCCCCACAACCCACTCAAAAGTCGCCTCGATCTCGGCCGACGCATAACCTCATACGATGCGACAAGCCCTCCTCTTCCTAGCCGCGATGACCACCATCGTCTGTGCGATCATGCTCCCCAACACGCCCAATCGACTCCCGACAAGCTGGCAACGGTCCATCGAGGGCCGAGACGCCGGAGACGCAACCACCTCCAACGCGCCTGGTTCGAGCTTCCAGGCGGCTCCCGAAGACCTTGACTTCGACGACAGTCAGGAGCAGAGACAGACAGTGTGGAACCCTTGCCCTCAGTTCAACGTCAAGTGTGTCCTGGACGGGGACTGGCGACACCCCGTTGGCGATCTGGGTCCGAAGCGTGCGTAACGTGTTCCCACGACAGGGCCATGTGATGCCCAGCGGCTGACGACAGCGTTCTGCCGCGTGGGGATCAGGTGTAATCAGTGCGAGGAGAGCAGGAACATCCGAGAGTGCAATAGGATGTTCAGGGGGGAATGCAAGGGCGAGTGCGAGGCGTATGGACCGATCCCCTTCTAGGCGGTCCCGCTCGACTACAGCCTATGCGTTTGAACGCCAGTCTCTCTAGCTTCGGAACGTTGTATGAATAGGATGTTGGAGCGACGTGGAGCTTCTGATCGGCCATGCTAAGGCTCGGCCGCTATGCGATCCTTGACCGTGTAGATCAGTGTTGGAGCGAGCCCGCAGAAGTGGAGTGCACAGCTCGACGGTGGGCGGAGGAGCTGATGGCCGAATCAAGGCCGCACATCAAAGGACCATTGGATTTGCACCGCTCCGCTGAACAATGCTAGCTCTGCCTTCTGCCATCATGCCGGTCGATGTGGTCGGATGCGACGCTAGGAACGTTGTCACCGTGCCGGGCGGGGGCCAGCCTACCCGAGCACACTTCGCAGCGAGCTACGCCGTAGCCGTTCGAGAGCAGATTCGCGACCGAACACACCGAGGCGGTCTCAGAGTAAGCGCATCTGTTCCAGACGGGATTGCGAGGTGAGCGGCCCTGTGAATCACACCGGTCTGAGCCGGTTCTAGACCTGGCGTTTCTTCCTTCGACCCATGACCCATCGCTTGTCTGGGGAAGGGTGCCTAATTGATCTAATAGACCCATGCGACCGCGGACGTGCATGTCTGACAGGTGTGCCGGCTTCGGCGAGCAGTCGTACGGCTGCAAGCGCCCAGAACGATGGAAGCGGATCTAGCGGGATGCCCTAAACCATGTATCCGCGGGCGGGCGGGCGATGGCTCCGTCAGCTGACATGCGACGTCCCACGGTCATTCTCATGTTGCAGTCGGCTACGTCGGTGTTCTTTCCCTTCCCGTGGGACATCTCGAGTCGGCTGGTCGTCCTCGGCGTGATCGGTCTATATATATACAGCTGATCTTGATCATTCTTGCATCCGTCAGCACCAGCTTCAGCTTTCCCATCTCCACTCTTGACGAGTACAAGCTAGCTAGCTACCTGCTCTGCTACGTTCGCAATAGCCATCTCTTGACGAGACTGGACTTGCTAGGATCTGTGATCCGAATCGATTACAACACTCAGCTAGCCTGATCAATCGTGAGTGCTGCCCGACTTGGGCGACCAGGACTGAAGGCTGAGCACCAGGCAAGCCTTACCCCAGCGGTATCGACCCCATTTTGACCCAGAACTCAAAGATGCAATTCCCACTCTTTGCTCTTGCGCTCGCCGCGACTCAGATCTCCGCGGCCTATATCCCTATGCTCGATCTGGCGGCGCTCGTCAAAAGTGCCGAACAGGCCGAGCCAAGGACCACGGCTGTCACGCCAGAGTCGACCTCTGGCGGCGCGACGTCGATCGAGTTCACGCAATGCGATGCTGCGAGCGACGTCTCGGCAATCACCATCTCCCCTTGCACTGGCGGCGACGGGACTCTGGACAGCCCGTGCGAGTTTTCGTACGGCAAGTGAGTGTTCAAACACATGTACCACCCTGCTTCCGAGGGCCATGCCTCCGCCTGGCCATGCCGTGCATTCTGTCAACCTCGAGAGGCGACGTTGACCGCAGCAACTACACCATCTCCATCACCTACACTTCTGCCATCGACTCCGACCGACCTCGAAGCGGTCTCGCCGCGTCCAACACCGGCGGAGACCCTCCATCCTACGCCTACTCTGGACAGAGCTTCGGCGCTTGCTCGTACACTGCTTGCCCTATCCAGGCCGACGTCGAAAGCGTGTACACATACGAGTTCAAGACATTGAAGAGTGTGAGTCGGGCCGGGCGGATTCCTTGTCCACCCCTCAACCTGGTCCCCTCGCCGCACGTCGCTGACACCGAGCAGCCCTTTGACGGCCTCACCTACAACGTCACAGACTGGATCGATGGCCCATCCCTCTTCTGTGCCGGCTTCCCGATCAAGTTCACCGGCTAGGCCCTCCCGTCATCGATTCGCCTGGTCCACCATATAATGCGAGAAATGCGAGACACGCCAAAGACGAGAAAACGTATTGTGATGCCAGGAAAGACCGCCTCAGAAGACCTGTTCATGTAGATCAAAGATCAAAGAGCGACCAAGTATAATCTCCATGTTGATAAACGTCAATTCAGCCAGGAATGTTGGAACAAATGTCGATGCATGTATGCGTGTCTGGTTCGGGTCATATGTCGTATGCGCCGCGCTTGGAATGCCCGAACCTGTCGTTGAGGTTCTTTGCGTCGCTGCTGGTCAGCGCCGGAAGGGCGTGGAGTTGCAGGCTACTGACGCAATCTTGTCGCTCCTCTCCCGCTCGGACAGCAGCCTGCCCGTGACGCCCATATCCCGCGCATGGTCCCAGATAGCCTTGGGCTCCTCGTCCTTCTTGTCCCTCGCCGCGTGCTGCTCAAGCAGCGTCTTGCCCCGCGTATCCTTCTGCCCATCAGCCATCTGCAAGGCACGCAAAAGCCGGTCCACAAGCGCGGGCGACTCACGTTGTGCTTCTCGATCCCGCGCCTGATCTCCTCATCGCGCAACCTCTTGGCCCGCGCGTCCTGGCCATCGTCCATCGCGCTGGCCGAGCTCGGCGCCTTCCTCTTGATCCCCGCCCTCTCATCCGCCAACCTCTGCGCCTTCTCGGCCGGCGTCTCCGTCCACGATGTTGAATCCAGCTCGCTCGGGTCCTTGTTGCTCCGCGAGAACGTCGTCGGCCGCTTGCGCAGCGGGTCCGTCATCGACGCGAGGCCGCTCGTTGGCGGGAGCAACATCCATTCGTCCCGCTGCGGTTTTTTCGCTTGCGAGTCGCTCTGAGTGTAAGCGGGACATCAACGCGTGAGTGACCGTCACCGACCTCGCGACTCTTCTTCATCCGCTCCTCGCGCTCCATGAACTCTTCTACAGCTGTCTTCTCTACCACGTCGCCGGTGGGCAGAGTTGGACCGATCACATCGTCGTCGCTTTCGTCATCTTCGTCGAATGATGGACCCGCAGCTGGACCGGCCGCCGGTCCGGGCAGTCGAGCACCAGGCAGCCGGGGCGGAGAGGGCGACTCAAATGCGGCAGGGCGAGACGGGCCAGCAGAAACAGGCGCTGGCCCCGATGCTGATTTGCTTCGAGACGCGGCCAGGTGAGGGGGAAGAGCTGGACCGAAAGCGTCATCGTCGGACTCGTCGTCATCGTCCGCTTGGCCGGGGCCTAATGAACCTGTATTGCTCGGACCAGGATCAGGCGATGGAGAGCGAGATGTAGGTCCACCGGCTAGGTGCGCCAGATGAGGTGGAAGTGCCGGACCTATGGGCATTTTGGTGGTAAGTTGAAGACTAGAACACGGAACGTAAAACAACAACAATGTCCCAGCCGTGGCGGACCAATTCGCCGACTGTGCCTGTGTCTAGACTTGTCTTTCTCGCACTTCCTGTTGAGATTCTCACGGAGAGATCCAGACATGCGCGTCATGTCATCACGCCACGCTTTTACTATGTACAGGATCATTATGCCGGTCATGCCTTTGCAGAGCCAAGTATGCGGTGTCATCCCGCCAACGACGTTGATATCGTCCATCCTCCTAATCCTCCGCCACGTCTTTCATCCGCCCGTCGACAAGAGGGCAGACGATCGCCAGATCGCCGTCCAACGCTCGCAGTTCCTCCTTACTCTGTTGGTCGACAAAATAGCTTGCCTGCGCATTCGTCTCGATTTTGAGTTCGCCCTTCTTCCCATCCCTTCGGACACCTGGCTTGACTCCGTTGTCCGCCTCGTGCATGCTTTTCCGTCGTCTCATGTCGTCTCCTCCACACTCATCCACCCCTGACATGTGCTCGTGCTTGGCGATCCAGAGTGCCGCGCGGATAGACGACCAATCGTGCTTGACGACGTGTCGCTTGTGCCCATGATTCAATCCTGCTACCTCGTTCACCGGCGAGCCTGGCGCGATGAAAGCCTCTTTCTCGTGCGTCGGGGAGACAAGTCCGAGTTTGGACGATCTAGGTGAAGCGGAAGGAGATTGCTTTGGTGATTGTCGATGCTCCTGCGCGGCCCGGGCGATGACCGAAGACGTCTTGGAGGAAAGGTGACGTTGATGTGCGGAGACGAGCTGTTTGTGTCGGAAGATGTAAGCCGAACCTGCAGTCAGGACACAATCGCGCCCGCGGGGGCTCACCAAGTAAGAACGAGCGGATGATGCTGGACATAATCTGGCCGTTCTCGTCATCGATGATGAACTTTCTGCCCTTGAGCGCTTCAAAACCGTCGTACCCTTCCGCCATGTATTCCCGCGTGATCTGGGTCATCAGCCACGCATCGCTCCACGACTCACGATTCGGTAGAGTCTGCTCGAGTCCCTCTTGACTTCGTCCCCAACGTCCACCTTACGTTGCTTGACCTCAACTCTGGTCCCGTCGTCTTGCTCCACAAAGTCGACCATGTCTTCCGGGTTGTCCACCTCGTCGTCTTCTTCCGAGGGGTGATTGACGAGGCGTATGGATTTGACTCGCTGACCCGGAGCGAGCGAATGATCCCAGATGACTTGCAGGCCGGAAACAATTGGGAAGCGTCTGCTATGAGCTTCGCCTCGGTTCTTCAGCGCAAAACTTGCCCTTCTTGTGCAGGCCATTTCGACAAGGCCGCCTCCATTGCATCCCATATACCCTTTCCGTCGATCTGTCGTCAACGCGCGCCCAGGACGCGAACTCAAAGCCCACCTCTATGCAGACAACCGGATCTTCAAAAGGCATGATCTCTGCGGTAAGCAGGGCCATCAACTTCCGGCTCACCTAGTATATCCCCCAAGGTGATCTTTCCCGGACCGTACTGCGAGTCCCCTCGTAAAGTCCCCCCGCAGATGATCACCGCATCGACTCCACCAAAGTCTCGTCTCCTGTCCGCGTCCGGGACCTTTTCGCCCTGACCTTTCTCCAGCAAACTCTCTGCATATGCATGGACAAGCACATCCGCAACCCAGTTGCCCAGCCCCGTCTCCTTCGTCCTGACCACCTCGCTGCGGGCGTCGAACGGTGTCAAGCTCCAGCAAACGGGTTTTGAGAGCGTTGCTGAGACCGTTGACAGGAGAGATTTGAGCAGGTCCTCAACGGACTTGCTGGACGGCGACGAGGGAACGACATAGTGGTGTTTCCCCGTAAGACTCTCCAGTGTGCGTCGGCGCAAGTTGGCCGATTTTGGCGTCAAGTTGAGGGAGGCCTCGGTAAGATCCCTGAAGTCGGTGCCCGACTTGATCAGGTGCACGCCGTTGTCACCTTCTGTCCCCTTAGCTGAACGATCTCCGGGGAAGCCTTCCCACCCGGTCGCGCCTTTGCCGATCTGGAGTCAGCGCGAATGTGGAGAGATCGCTCACGTAGTATATGTGGTCGTGTCCGCCGATGAGCAGGTCCACTCCGTGTTGGTCGTTTGGCCCACCCTTGACCGCGCCGAGCTCTTTCGCCAGCTTTATGTCCTGATGTCAGGTCAATCCAAGGGCTACAGTCGTTACTCACGTTGGGCACACGACAATGCGTCAACGCAATGATCACCTCGACGCCGTGCTCCTCCCTGAGCTCCTTGGAAATCTCCCTTGCCGTCTCCACCATAGGCCTGTACCTGAACTCTTCAGGCCAGGATGGAATCGTCGCGATCCAATCTTTCTCCACAAGGCCGATGACGCCGATCTTGACGCCCCGTTTCTGTGTGATCCAATATCGCCTCAGCGGTTCGGGCACGGCGTTGGTGTTCGAATCGATAATGTTGGAGAGGAGCCAGGGGAAGTTGGTGGCATGTATGAGCTTGGTCAAGTGGGGAAAGCCTACCGTCAGTCAGAGCCTACATTGTATACTCACCAAAGTCAAAGTCGTGGTTGCCCACGCAAGCGCAGTCCACCTTGAGTGCATTCATGATCGGCACCTGTGGTCAGAGCGGGTTGCGCATGCGCCGTTGGGCTTACCATATGCGAACCCCTCGTCACGCTGCTCTCAACGCTTGGGTTGAACACATCTCCTGCGAAAAGTACGAGACCTTCACGACCGGACTCATCTCCACTGGACTCATTCGCCTTGTCCCAACCTTCGCGTATATCATAAACTAGCTGAGCGAATTGGCTGACGCTGATCTCACCGCTGGAACCAGACTTGTCGGCCTGACCGGGAGCGCGCGGTGCGCCTGGCTGGGGAACGTATTTCTGTTTGACCCGGTAGACATCGTTGAAGCAGAGCAAGGGGATGGACGTTGCCATGGTGAGGGGCAGAAGGAAGAGGGGAGGTTGTCAACTGCAATGACGATGAAACGTGGGCGTGAGCGGGTCGAACACGCGATCGATGGGGCCCCGGGCGAATGGCCACCCAGGTAGCGGGGACGGAGGTTGCCGAGCTGCCCGCCAAAAAGGTGACACCGCCCTTCAGATCCTCGTTTGCTAGCTTCGTCTAGCTAGCTCGCTTACATTCATTACCCCACAAATCCCTCGACAAGGCCTACGCAACTCAGCAGTCGCTAGCGCTGGAATCCACTGACTTGGCCATGCCGGGATAGTCGACGGAATCAGGGCCAAAACCCGGCCGAAGGTCGCTTGCGGACTTATTTTCTTTGACTCGTGCAGGCTACAGGCCATAGGCCGAAAATTGAGCGGGGTTTGTCATGCATGCAGATCGCGTCTCAGCCGACTCTCACTTCTTGACGATCTCGACTACTATCGCAGCTGACATGATGGGCTTGAAGCAGAAACTCAAGGCGGATCGACCGGGAAGCGACATCGATCGGACCGACAAAGATGTGGAAAACCGGCCTGATGCTGTTCAGGTGGACGCTGTTTTCGGAGAGCTTGATGGCGAAGGGCCGAACTACAGAAATGTGAGCCATGCTGTCTAACCATACAACCCAGCGCAGCACGCGACGTTTCGTTGCTGACAGCAGGTCGGATGGATTAGCACCTCCGTGAGTCGATGCGCCGTGGCGACACTCTACTCAGCCCGGGCTCGCTCCATGCCCGAGGCGCACACACCACCTCCACGTCTTGTCACCTCGATCTCATCGACGATGTCCGATCTCCGCAGAGGTCTGAGCTGATCTCATGCAGATCCTCATGCTCAAGAGTCAAATAGGATTGGGAATCCTTTCCTTGCCTGCGATATTGGGAACACTTGGCCTGGGGACAGGTCTGATCTGCATCGTCGGCATTGGAGTGATCATGACATGTGAGTCGATGAGGTCTGTCCAGTGGCTGATCCAAGGGGCCGACTACATGATTGGCGAGACCAAGAGACGGTATCCGCAAGTCTGTGAGTGCACCAAGCTCGGTCATGGGCCATCTAACAAGTCAGACTCGATCGACGACATGGGGTACTTGATGGGAGGCCGGATAGGACGGGAAATCTTCGCCATTGCCTTTTGGCTTTGTAAGTCGTTCGCCCCTCC